>JAKUCV010006748.1:38643-153819 GCA_028386065.3 Turnera subulata | reverse complement strand
TGTGGCACAGACGCCTTGGACACATGGGTGAGAAGTCAATGGTGAAGCTGGTTAAGAAGAATGTTCTGTCAGGATTGAATCAAATCCAGCTAAAGAAGTGCAGTCACTGTCTAGCTGGTAAGCAAAATAGAGTTTCTTTCAAGAGCTTTCCTCCTTCTAGAAAGAAAGATGTGCTAGAACTGGTACACTCAGATCTGTGTGGGCCTTTCAACAAGTCCCTTGGTGGTGCCCAGTATTTTGTGACCTTCATTGATGATCACTCACGAAAAACCTGGGCTTACACATTGAAGTCTAAAGATCAAGTGTTGTCAGTCTTCAAGTAGTTTCTAACTATGGTGGAAAGGGAAATAGGAAAGAAGCTGAAGTGCATCCGGACAGATAATAGCGGTGAATACATAGGTTCATTTGATGCTTACTGCAAAGAGCAAGGGATTCGGCATCAGTTTACTCCACCCAAAACTCCACAGTTGAATGGCTTAGCTGAGAGGATGAACAGAACTTTGATTGAGAGAACAAGATGCTTACTCTCTCACTCGAAGTTACCACAGGTCTTTTGGGGTGAAGCACTACTCACAGCGGCTTATGTGCTGAACCATTCACCTTGTGTTCCTCTTCAATATGAGGCTCCAGAGAAGGTGTGGTCAGGAAGGGACATTTCCTATGATCACCTACGAGTATTTGGGTGTAAAGCTCATGTTCACATCCCCAAGGATGAAAGAAGCAAACTAGATGCCAAGACAAGACAGTGTGTATTCATTGGTTATGGCCAAGACATGTTTGGCTATAGGCTTTATGATCCAGTAGAGAAGAAGCTTATCAGGAGTCGAGATGTTGTCTTTATGGAGGATCAGACCATAGAAGACATTGACAAAACAGAGAAGCCTAGTAATGATCTAGAGGAGTTTCAGTTACCTCCAATAGAGACGCCGAGACAAGTTAGAGATGATGTTCAGGATATTCATCCTGAAATTCCAAATGATCCTGCTGAAGATGAGCCAGCAGATGCTATTGAAGATGATGGCAATGATGATGCAACTAATGATGATGCAGCTAATGATGATTCAGCTAGTGATGACCCTCCTCCGCCATCAAGTAATTCTCCTTATCGCACAAGGTCTGGAAGAGCCGTGCAACCCTCTACTAGGTACTCTCCAAACGAGTATTCATACTCACTGATGGGGGAGAGCCAGAAAGCTATGATGAAGCTGTTAGTGATGAGCATAAGGAGAAGTGGATTCAAGCCATGCAAGAAGAGATGAAATCCTTGCATGAGAACAAGACATTTGAGCTGGTGAAGCTGCCTAAAGGCAAGAGAGCTTTGAAAAACAAGTGGGTGTTCAGGATCAAGCATGAAGAGCACAGTCCACTTCCAAGATTCAAAGCAAGATTAGTTGTCAAAGGTTTCAGTCAAAGGAAAGGGATTGACTTTGATGAAATCTTCTCACCAGTGGTGAAAATGACCTCAATCCGCACAGTGCTGGGATTAGCTGCGAGTCTTAACCTGGAGGTTGAGCAGATGGATGTCAAAACAGCCTTCCTACATGGTGATTTGGAAGAAGAAATATACATGGAGCAGCCAGAGGGTTTCCAGCGGAAAGGAAAAGAGGATTACGTTTGTAGATTGAGGAAGAGCCTTTACGGCTTAAAACAAGCCCCAAGACAGTGGTATAAGAAGTTTGAGTCTGTGATGGGGCAACAGGGATACAAGAAGACTACTTCAGACCACTGTGTGTTCGTTCAGAAATTTTCTGACGATGACTTCATCATCCTATTGCTCTATGTGGATGATATGCTGATTGTTGGCCGGAATGTTTCCAGAATCAACAGCTTGAAAGCACAGCTAAGCAAGTTTTTCGCCATGAAAGACTTGGGGCCAGCAAAACAAATTCTCGGGATGAGAATTGTTCGAGATCGACAAGCCAAGAAGATATGGTTGTCTCAGGAGAAGTACATTGAGAAAGTGCTTCAGAGGTTCAACATGGATAAAGCTAAAGCAGTCAGCTGTCCTCTTGCTAACTACTTTAGACTAAGTCTTGAGCAGAGTCCATCTACGGATGAGGAGAAGAAAGAGATGGAGCGAATTCCATATGCCTCAGCAGTGGGAAGCTTGATGTATGCCATGGTATGTACCCGACCAGACATTGCTCACGCAGTCGGAGTGGTGAGCCGATACCTTTCTAATCCTGGAAAAGAGCATTGGAATGCTGTCAAGTGGATTTTCAGGTATCTTCGAGGTACCTCCAAAATGTGTTTATGTTATGGAGAAGACAAACCGGTTCTGGTTGGATACACTGATGCAGATATGGCTGGTGATGTTAGTTCCAGAAAATCTACATCAGGATACCTGATTAATTTTTCAGGGGGAGCTGTGTCATGGCAATCAAGGCTACAGAAGTGTGTTGCTCTGTCAACTACAGAAGCTGAGTTTATTGCAGCAACGGAAGCATGTAAGGAGTTGTTGTGGATGAAGAAGTTCTTAACTGAACTTGGTTTTTCGCAAGACAGTTACCAATTGTTTTGTGATAGTCAGAGTGCTATCCATCTTGCGAAGAATGCCTCTTTTCATTCCAGATCGAAACACATAGATGTGAGATACAATTGGATCAGGGATGTACTGGAGAAGAAGATGTTGCAACTCGAGAAGATCCATACAGAGGAGAATGGATCTGACATGCTGACGAAGACACTTCCAAGAGGGAAGTTTGAATATTGCCGCGAAGCTGCCGGACTGGTGGATCCCCCCAACATGTAGTCGGAAGGGGGAGAATTGTTGGTGAGTGGGTTCCTCCTCATTGTGGGGCCCACCACTAGCATTAAATGGAGCACTAATTGCTATTAGTGGAGCAGTTAGTGGAGCTTTGCAAGTTGGTCCCTATAGTTGTAAAATCTTGCAATTTGGTCCCTGCGGAGTGCCTATAAATAGGCTCCTCATTTGCTCTTCAAAATCATCCCATTCATTCACATCAAGAGTGAATAAGAGAAGAGAGTGAGAGATAGAGAGAGTGTTGGAAGGAGGGAAGAAATTTAGGAGAAAATATTCCTTAAATTTTCTCAAATCCCCTCTTAAATTAGGGAGTGACAAAATAGTGAGGAAAAATACCTTAGGGGTATTTTTGACAAACACTTGGGAAACACCTTGTGGGGCACTATTTTGGGTAGAACTCTAGGTTTGTTATACCCCTAAAATTTAGGGAAGTCTCTCTTGTAAGCCTACTATTTTTATAGTGGAAGTTTTTCCGGTGGGATCGGGATTGTGGACGTAGCCCGGAATTTGGGTGAACCACGTTAAATATTGTGTGTCATCTATTTCTTTTTGTCCTCCACTTGTTTATTTCCTTGTGAGGTGATATTATTTCCGCAAGATAGTGCCACCGGGCCCAACAGGAATTCCCAGCCACCGAGTCACATCTTCCCCTCACATTCTTTGATATTGTTTGGCTTAGGTTCCCTCAAATTGAGCAAATTTTTTGTTATGAATTCACCGGGTTAACCCTCAATTTGTTTCTTTCCACAATCCTACCAAGACTTAAGCACTCCCTCTCCTTCACTCTTCTCCATTTCCTTCGCCTTGCTGGTAACCTCACGTGGCCCTCACATGCTTCCAAACCCTTCCTTCTCACCCTCGGCGATGGTGTTGCACTCACGGTTGCCGAGTCTGCCGCAGACTTCCACTGTCTCACGGGCCACCACATCCAGGATGTCGAGGAGTCCTTTCATTATGCACCCGAGTTGTCAGTGACTGACTCTGCTGCATCGGTTTTGGCGCTACAAATTACATATTTCCCGAACCAAGGGTTTTGCATTGGAGTCTCTGCACAGCATGCCATTCTTGATGGTAGAAGTAACCTCATGTTTCTCAAGGCATGGGCTCACTCATGCAGACAACTACTAGAAGCAAATGAACACCCAAGCTTGTCACCGGAACTAATTCCATGTCTTGACCGAACATTGGTTCAGGACCCAGAAGATCTTGCCTCGTTGCACTTGGACCGTTTGTCGATCATGCAACAAAAGTTGGAAGGTAAGGATTCCAACCCCAAAAGCTTAAAATTAATGCCATCTACATTAAAATTAGATCCAACGGACAAGGTGAGAGCAACTTTCAAACTGTCTAGTGAGGACATAAAAAAAATAAGAGAGAGGGTGATTTCAGAGTTAGACAAGGCCTCCAAAGACAATAATATACCACTCCACTTATCAACTTTTGTCATTACATACGCCTACACCTTGGTTTGTGTAATGAGAGCTAAAGGATTGGCAGCAAATAACAAAAAGGTCTTCGTCATAGTTCCTGCAGACTGTAGATCACGTTTAGAGCCTCCACTACCTACCAATTACTTTGGTAATTGTGTTATTGGGTGGCATATAGTGACAGAAGCCAAGAGTGTCTTGGAGGAGAATACAGGTTTAGCGTTTATTGCTAAGGAGCTTTGTATGGTTGTAACCATGCTCCAAAAGAGATCAGCCTATGAAATAGCAAAAGAGAGACTAACTACAGTGGACCTAAATCATCCTGATGTAGAAGTGTTTGGGACTGCTGGCTCAACCAGGTTTGAAATTTATGGGACTGATTTTGGATGGGGTAGACCAAAGAAAACCGACATTTCCACCGACGCCGCCGGAGTTATTTTTATAACGGAGAGCAGAGATGGAAGTGCAGGAGGGGTTGAGGTTGGCGTTGCCTTGAAAAAGCATCAAATGCAGATATTTTCTTCTCTATTTGCTAGTGGCCTTGAAAGTCAGACAAATTAATGATGTTATCAGGACTCCTACCAATTGCAATATCTTGGCCTTGGATCGATAAAACTAAGCCTGAAATAAATTAAAAATGATTGCTGGCAATAAGGTAATGTGATCGCACATTTATTCCTAATATGGTTTAATGTTGTTCTTTAGTTCTTGCTCATTTATTTCTTTTGTATTCCTATATGTATGCTTTGTATCTTGTATTTTGAACAATCCAATCTATGTGGATTCTTCACTTATAATATTATTCAATAAAATCGTTTAGCATTAAAAAAAAAGGTACACAGTGAAACATAGAAAATGAACACAAGAAAAAAAAGCTTCCGATAAGAATAAAGGCTATTAAAACTGAACCTATAAGGATCGTACTTATCAGATTCGCCCCAGACACAGACCCAGAAAAGATTGTGGATTCTTGATTGAGTGGCCTAACCGGATTCAAACTGGTGGTTCAAAATGATTGACCCAGATGATAATTCTTGAATAGCTAATTGAGGATAAAATTGTTTCTAAAAGATTATTCGTCTAATGAAGTATACTTCTAACTTAGTCAACTAGTAAAGAAAGCAGCCATGCAACTAATTTGTTAACACAACACCCAGATAGCCCACTGTCATCGTTACTAATACGTCAACTTACAGTATGGACTGCGATTGGTTGCACAATTTCTGACTATATGGTTTTCTCTTCTCACGCTTTTTCTTTCTTGATGACTAATGGTTTGTATTTCTACGTCCTATATGGTGTTGGTTGGAACACCTTTTTTCTAAAAAATTAAAAAAACAAGATCGATCATATCGTCTACGTTATTGCAGGACACGGAAAAACAATACCGCATTGTTAAGAAAATGCTAATGCGTCTCAAGTCTGCATGTTTCTACCACTTCCTTTGTTGGGATTTGGGCTACAATTGGACTTGGCCCAAGACAGACTTTTGCTTGAAGAAAAAGTAGGACAATTAATTTTGCTTGGAGTGTCCTCCAAGTAGTAGCTCTTTAGCCATTATAAATAGGAAGCTTTGTGTAAGTTTTATGCAGAGCTGCAAAGTAGTTGTGGGTGTGCGGCTAGAGTAGAAAAAAGAGTAGTTTTTTCTTGGGAGGTTTGATGTACTAATATTTTTATATTAGTGAAGATAAGTAGTTCGTGGACGTAGGCGAGATTAAGGCCGAACCACGTGAAATATTTGTGTCCTGTTTTATTTATCGCGAATCTTTATTGGGAGTTTTTCCCCAACAACTGGTAGCGGAGCGCGGGTTCGATAAAGGTTCGCGATGGCGGTTTCAGGCACAAAGTTTGAGGTGGAGCAATTTGATGGCAAGAAGGATTTCAGTCTCTGGCAAAGCAACATCAAAGATCTGTTGGTGCAGCAGGGGTTGATGAAGACGCTCTTTGGCAAGGAGAAGAAGCCAAAAGACATGAAGGATGAAGNAAATCGCAAAAAGTCTGGTGAGACTGCGATTGTTGAAGATGATTCGGATGGTGATGCATTCCTGGTACAAGAAGGAAAAGGTGAGCACAAAGTTGAAGATTCGTGGATTTTAGACTCTGCCTGTTCGTTTCATATTTGTGCAAATAAGGAGTGGTTTAGTAGTTACAAGCCTTGCAGTGACGGAGAAGCAGTAGCATTAGCGGATAATCATGAATTAAAAATTCATGGTATTGGTAGTGTGAAGATCAAGATGCATGATGGATTTATCAAGACTTTTGCAGATGTGAGGCACGTGCCGGAGCTTGGAAGAAATTTAATCTCCCTGGGTAGACTTGATTCGAGAGGATGTGGCTTTTCTTCTCGAGGTGGAGCTTTGAAGGTTACCAAAGGCGCCTTGGTAATTATGAAGGGGGAATTGATGGAGAAGAACCATTACAGGTTGATTGGAAGTGCAGTGAAGAGCAATATGAAGGTTGAGGCTTGTGTAGTATCAGGCAGAGGGCAGAACATTATTGCATCCAACAAGAGGAAGGTTGGTTTTGCAATGATGGCTAGTAGCAGGGAAGATAGCCGTGCACCAACATGTAGAACACTCAAGCAGATTTGGATGAAGAAAGATGAAGCAGCGAAGATTACCAAGTCCAATTCAACCCAAGGTGGAGATTGTTGGGATTTGGGCTGCAATTGGACTTGGCCCAAGACAGACTTTTGCTTGAAGAAAAAGTAGGGCAATTAATTTTGCTTGGAGTGTCCTCCAAGTAGTAGCTCTTTAGCCATTATAAATAGGAAGCTTTGTGTAAGTTTTATGCAGAGCTGCAAAGTAGTTGTGGGTGTGCGGCTAGAGTAGAAAAAAGAGTAGTTTTTTCTTGGGAGGTTTGATGTACTAATATTTTTATATTAGTGAAGATAAGTAGTTCGTGGACGTAGGCGAGATTAAGGCCGAACCACGTGAAATATTTGTGTCCTGTTTTATTTATCGCGAATCTTTTGCAGTTTTTCCCCAACATCCTTCAATTGGGAACACCGTTTGAATCTCATATATTCTCCCTTCCATGGGACTCCACATCAAGTCATTACTGATTTTTTTGAGAAGGCGCACAACATTTCTGTTTGCACTTGGACCCAATGTAACATGATAAGGAAAAAAAAAACTGAAAGATACCAATAAAATTAATGGCTAGCTAGTTTCGACTTGAGATTAATTACATAATTTCTCAAGTCAAAGCTTTCGTGATCTTGGGTGCTCTAACTTTTTCTTCTAACAAAAAAGTTACCCAAACTATGAATCGAGAGCCGGCGAGGTTGGGATCAATGTGCCCAGTTCTGCCAGCCGTCGGCTGGTTATCACTCTCTAAGTGAGTTTTTCTTCTTCTTCTTTATATAATCTTAACAAAACTCTCCAGAAGTTGTTCATGACAAAAAAAAAAACATCAGATAACGCTGCATATGGTGTTGGTTAGAAATTTTTGAAAGACTTCGAGATGTCATATCAATGTTAATTTACAGAAAGAATCTTTCAAGTATGAAATAACCAAATGATATAGATTTAATTTTCGAGCTTCCAGTTGCCACTGCGAGGGTTGAATTGGGGACCTCACCCATCCACAAAATTTTTAACATGGCCAGTAAAGTGCCTCGATCGAGGCCATGAATTGAAAGCCTTAACTTGACTATAGAAAGTGGCATGGGAGCAAACGGACTATTGGCATTCATACCCCCCTCCCTAACTTTTCAACTCGGCAAGTAGAACATCAATATAAAAGGAGGACAGCGCATTCACATCCCTGCCTGGCTTTTTTTATTTTCATACCTACCACTTCTCCAGAAGCGAAAAATCAACATCACTAGTTCGATCGAGGCCATGAATTGAAGCCTTAAGTTGACTACAGAAATTGGCATGAGGGCAAAAAGGACTATTGGTCATACCTCTCCTCCCTATCTTTTCAACTCGGCAAGTAGAACATCAATATATAAGGACCGCACATTCACGTTCCTGCCTGACTTTTTCTCATACCTACCAATCCTCCTGAAGCGAAACATCAACATCAGTACGTAGTTCGGCCTCCCAATTCTCCTGAAGCTTAACATTTTGTATATACATATGTAATTTTGCATCTAAAAAAGTCAAATATGTATCTAAAGCAGACAATGATTTAGAACTCCAATTGATCCTATCAGGGACATGGCGGGTGAACCGTTGAAGAATCCAATTGAATTTGGTCTATATATAAAATTTTGCAAACGTGGAAATACTACAACCAGCGCTATATCTTGATAGTATAAATTTGTAACTCCCTTCTTCATTTGTGTCTTGTAAATACGCAAGCAAGCTAGCCCCATTACATGCACAAACAAACCCCATCCAGTGATTTCATAAACACAAAGGCAAAGTCAAACCGTAACCTGCTGTGTATCCCATCGTAATGGCATCAACCAACCCCATAAAAGTACTGGAGGTCTGTAAGGTGAGCCCATACTTGGAATCCCCCGACTCAGCCACCGAGTCTTCTTTTCCCCTCACATTCTTTGACATTATCTGGCTTAGGTACCATCCAATCGAGCAACTTTTTTTCTATGAACTCACCGAGTTAACCCCCGCTATGTTTCACTCAGTAATCCTTCCCAGACTCAAGCACTCTCTCTCCCTCACTCTTCTCCATTTCCTTCCCCTTGCGGGTAACCTCACGTGGCCCTCACATGCCTCCAAACCCTTCATCCTCTACACTCCTGGCGACGGTGTTGCACTCACGGTTGCCGAGTCTGACGCAGACTTCCACCGTCTCTCGGGCTACCACATTCAGGGAGTCGAGGAGTCAGTTTATTATGTACCCGAGTTGTCAGTGACTGACTCGGTTGCATCGGCTATGGCGGTACAAATAACATATTTCCCTAACCAAGGTTTTTGCATTGGCGTCACTGGACACAACGCCATTCTTGATGGCAACAGTAACATCATGTTTCTCAAAGTATGGGCTTACTCATGCAGACAACTACTACAAGCAGATGAACACCCAAGCTTGCCAACAGAACTAATTCCATGTCATGACCGAACTGTTGAGAACCGGGAGTCGCCCGAAAACCGGGGAGACAATACAAGAGGCCCAAGTGAGTTCCATACGCGTTACGCGTGACCAGGACACCACTCTGTAACCCAAAACCTCAAGGTATTGGGTACATGGGTCCACTTCGCTTATATGTTACTCACTTGGCCTCTTTCTCTCCGATGTGGGATTCACCACTCACACTTATATTCCAACAATCTCCCCCTCAAGTGTGAGACTCTTCCATATCGGACATCATCGGGCCTACTCCCTCTTCAACGGAAACATTTCGGGAACTTTTCGCAACATCAACAAGAGCCCACTCTGCCTTCAAGCCCGTTCCAGGAGCACGCGTCTGCCGATGCTCCAAGAGCTAAACTTCACTTAGGCCCAAACCGGAAAGCCACTCAGAAGTTTTGAGTCTTCCAATACCACTCTTATCCGGAGCCACGCCTTACAACTCCAACACGAGCTTGGTCCAAGAGCCCAACCGCTCTTCGTTCCACATGGGGGCAGCAGCCACGGGAACATCACCATGTCGCAAACCATTCCGTCCCAGCCGAACCATCGGCTCCGCTACCACGTGTTGAGAACCGAGAGTCGCCCGAAAACTGGGGAGACAATACGCGAGGCCGAAGTGAGTTCCATACGCGTGACCAGGACACCACTCTGTAACCCAAAACCTCAAGGTATTGGGTACATGGGTCCACTTCACTTATATGTTACTCACTTGGCCTCTTTCTCTCCGATGTGGGATTCACCACTCACACTTATATTCCAACACGAACATTGGTTCAGGACCCAGAAGAGCTTGCCTCGTTGTACTTGAACCTCTTGGCGATCATGAAGCAAAAATTGATTGGTACGGATTCCAACCCCAGAAGCTTAAAGGCAATGCCATTTGGATCAACTGATTCAACGAATAAAGTGAGAGCAATTTTCACGTTATCTCGTGAGGACAATAGAAAAATAAGGGAAAGGGTAATTTCCGGGTTGGACAAGCTCCCCAAAGACAGCAACCTAGAATCACTCCACTTATCAACTTTTGTGATTACATATGCCTACACGTTGGTTTGCATACTGAGAGCTACAGGGTTGACAAATGACAAAAAGGTCTTCACCCTATTTGCTGCAGACTGTAGAGCTCGTTTAGAGCCTCCACTGCCTGCCAATTACTTTGGTAATTGAGTTATAGGGTGTGATATGATGACAGAAGCCAAGAGTGTGTTGGAAGAGGATACGGGTTTAGCATTTCTAGCTAAAGAGCTTTGTATGGCTATAATGAGGCTCCAAAAGAGATCAGTTTATGAAAAAGCAAAAGAGATATTATCATGGTCAGATCGAGGTCATCATGAAGTAGCAGAAGGGTTTGGGGTTTGCCGGCTCAACCCGGTCAGAAATTTATGGGACGGATTTCGGATGGGGTAGACCAAAGAAAGCGGAGGTCACTTCCATTGCGAAGACTGGAGCTATGTCGATGGCGGAGAGCAAAGATGGAAATGGGGGAGTTGAGATTGGCTGCGTCTTGACAAAACCACAAATGGAGATATTTTGTTCTCTATTCGCTAGTGGCCTTGAAAATCAGACCGATGATATTGTCAAGACTCCGGTTAATACTTTTGCACTGTAGAAAATTAACTCAAGGTTGAAATAAAATAAAAAAGGCTGGAAAGGAAGAATTTTAATGGCAAACCGTAAGGTAGTGTGTTCAGAATCCCCTCCTTAATAAACTGAGTATATAATCCCCCCGTGCTCTTCCAATTGTAATCATATCTTGCTGATGAGTTTGTAAAGCGTGGTGTTGATTCAGTCTTGTAACTTGGATGCAATTCCTATTTGTAATCGCTGTGTCTTATCTTTTTTTTTTTATGCAAATCTTATCTTATTAATAAAATTCATCTGGCTTACCAAAAAATGTAAGCTAATGTGATTTCCCCTAATTAATCTCGTGTGGCACCATTAATTCTCCGATGTAAAAAGTCAATGAAGTCACAAAACGGTAAACTCTCATGTCACTAAAGACTATGATACTTAGTAGACCATATATTGTTTACCCAGTCTTATTGCCGTGAAGTCTTGCACTCTTTGTCGGTTCATGATCCGACGAGGCAGCCTGTGGCTGTGCGTCAACAATCTGTTTGGCGTGCTCCTCCCAGTGGCTGGGTTAAACTCAATACGAATGGGGCAGTGCGTTTGCATTCGGGTGCGGCAGCTGGTGGTGGTGTGGGCTTAGGGATTCGGGGGGTGAGTGGTTGCATGGGTTTGCTAACAATATTGGCACATGCTCTGTTCTGAATGCGGAGTTGCGGGGTTTGTAAGTTGGCTTGAAGCTGGCTTTTGATTTGGGTTTTCGGCGACTGCTTGTTGAGGTGGATTCTACTTTGGAGACAGCCCAGAACTTGCGGTTGGTCTGTCCGCGATCCCGTCGTACTACGTACGGCTCTTTTCAGGTCTGTCCAAGAACTTTTGCAGTTACCTTGGGAGGTGCAGGTTTCCCATGTGTATCGTGAGTTAAATTTGTGTGCAGATTGGCTGGCTAAACATGGTTTGTCTTTGTCTTTAGGAGTCTTTTATTTTCCACAGGCTCCTTTGGGTTGTTTAAGCACGGTCGAGCATGACATGCTTTCCTCCATCCCTTGTAATGTCTCCCCTCTTTCAATTCAAAAAAAAGTAAACTTTAGTTGTAGTTCATTGCTTAATTATAGAGTAATTTTTAAGAATGGGAGCAAATGCTAAATTAATAGCGCAAGAAAGAAAAATAACGAAAGAGAAAGCTTCCAAAAAAATTAATGGCTGACTAGCAAGGGGCTTTTAATCAGAATTCTCTTTGACAAGTTGTTTTTAACTTTAATTTTGCTGTGTAACGAGGGTCATGTGTCTTGACATATGTATGTAAATATTGTGAATCAATAAAGTCTATCGTTCGCATCAAAAAAAAAAAAAAAGTTGTTTTTAACAGTCAGCATAGTAGGTTTATATGTTGACATATTGAATTAGTAGGTCTATATGTTGACTGTTAAAAAAACCACTTCTACATATATAACTTCCTCTCATGTGGGTAACTGAGTATCTGAACTGTTTTCTTTGTTTTTTCTGAAACTTCTGATAGGCGTGTCTATAATAAACTGTGAGGTTTTAACTTGTTATGCGAACTCCTTGGACTAAAAAGGTTTTGCCTTGGCCCAAAATATAACTAACTCTGAAGAGTTTTAGCTCTTGCAAGAGTAGGGTTGTAGGCATACCATTTTCCCACTTTTGTTTTTGGATGCTAAAACCATTTTCCCACTTATATGCAAACTTCATTTACATTAGTGTATACTTCATGATCTTCTGGTCATTTCTCATCAAGTATGTCTGTCTATCCCAGACAGATATTAGCTCATGTCCTGCATTCTTTTCTTGGGTTACACTTGCTAGCTTTAAATACATGAATATTTTTATGCTTAAAGAAATGGTATTATCTTGTGCAAAAGAATATTAGATAATTTTTTTTTTCCCTGAGCAGGGTATCAACGAGAAGATACTTTCCTTGAATTTCAAGGACTACAAGGCAGAAATTAAAACACCTGATGCTCAAAAATCTTACAATGAAGCACTGTGTTAGTGACTGGGTTTTGTACTCTGTGCTTGTTTTAGAGTTTCTGGTATCATTGGTTTACTTCCTGTCATGGCGTCATGTGCTATCCATCATTTTGTCGTTCTTGTTTAGAGCGCTCTAGTAATTACAGTTTGTCTCACACCTACTTGGGGAAAGGGATCTCACACCTTACTTCAACCTCTAGTAGATTGCCTTTCAATTTTTTTAAGGTGATGATGTAGATGGTGGAAAGTTCTCACGTAATGTTATAAACCATGCATGCATGTCACTTTCTCACTATGATAAAAAAGGAAAACGAATGGGACCAAATGTTAAACACCGAAAGAAATGAAAAATATAACTAAACAGAAAGTACCAATAAATTTAATGGCTAGCCACTTTCAACTTAAGATGAGTTGCATAATTTCTCATGTCAAAGCTTCAATTTTGTCTTTCCAGTTCTTGGGTTTTTTAACTATCTTGTAATAAAAATATTACCCGAACTATGAATTGAGAGCCGGCGAGATCGGGATCAATGTGCCCAGTTCTGCCGGCGTCCGGGCTGGTTATTCACTCTCTATGAGTTTTTCTTCTTCTTTTTTGTTTAATCTTAACAAAAATTCTGCAAGTGAGTTGTTCATGAAAAAAAAAAAAATCAGATAAGGTGGCATATGGTGTTGGTTAGAAATCATTTAAGGATTTCGAGACGTCATATCAATGTTAATTTGCCGAAAGAATCTTTCAAATATGAAATAACCATATGATATAGATATATCCGAACCCATTAATTTTCTTCCAATTGTCACTGCGAGGTTTGAATTTGGCACCTCACTCACCCACAAAACTTTAATTTGTCAGGTACAAAGTGCCTCGAGGCCATATATTGAAGCCTTAACTTGACAATAGAAAGTGGCATGAGGGCAAACGGACTCTTGGCAATCATACCTCCCCTCCCTAACTTTTCAACTCGGCAAGTAGAACATAACGTGTGTATATCCCATTCCTGCCTGACTTTTCCATACCAACCAATTCGGCTGAAGCGTAAATTTTTCCAAACGTGGAAATACTAAAACCAGCGCGATATCCTTTTCCAAGATTAATAGTATAAATTTGTAACTTGTCCTCTTCATTTGCGTCTTATAAATACGCATGCAAGCTAGCCCCTTTACATGCACAAACAAACCCCATCCAGTGATTGCATAAACACAAAGGCAAAGTGAAACCGTAACCTGCTGTGCATCCCATCGACGTCATGGCATCAACCAACCCCATAAAAGCACTCGAGGTCTGTAAGGTGAGCCCATACTTGGAATCCCCCGACTCAGCCACCGAGTCATCTTTTCCCATCACATTCTTTGACATTATATGGCTTAGGTTCCATCCAATTGAGCAACTTTTTTTCTATGAACTCACCGAGTTAACCCCTGCTCTGTTTCACTCGGTAGTCCTCCCCAGACTCAAGCACTCTCTCTCCCTCACTCTTCTCCATTTCCTTCCCCTTGCTGGTAACCTCACGTGGCCTTCACATGCCTCCAAACCCTTCATCCTCTACACTCCCGGCGACGGTGTTGCACTCACGGTTGTCGAGTCTGACGCAGACTTCCATCGTCTCTCGGGCTACCACTTTCAGGGAGTCGAGGAGTCAGTTCATTATATACCCGAGTTGTCAGTCACTGACTCGGTTGCATCGGCTATGGCGGTACAAATAACATATTTCCCTAACCAAGGTTTCTGCATTGGCGTCAGCGGACACCATGCCATTCTTGATGGTAACAGTAACATCATGTTTCTCAAAGCATGGGCTCATTTATGCAGACAACTAGAAGAGTATGAACACCCAAGCTTGTCGCCGGAACTAATTCCATGTCTTGACCGAACATTGGTTCATGACCCAGAAGATCTTGCCTCGTCGTACTTGAACCTCTTGGCAATCATGAAGCAAAAATTGATGGGTACGGATTCCAACCCCAGAAGCTTAAAGTCAATGCCATTTGGATCAAATGATTCAACGGATAAAGTAAGAGCACTTTTCACATTGTCTCGTGAGGACATTCGAAAACTAAGAGAAAGGGTAATTTCGGGGTTGGAAAAACTCCACAAAAACAGCAGCCTTGAATCACTCCACTTATCAACTTTTGTGATTACATATGCCTATACATTGGTTTGCATACTAAGAGCTACAGGGTTGATAAATGACAAAAAGGTCTTCATCCTATTTGCCGCAGACTGTAGAGCTCGTCTAGAGCCTGCAGTGCCTGCCAATTACTTTGGTAATTGCGTTATTGGGTGTGAAATAATGACAGAAGCCAAGAGTGTGTTGGAAGAGAATACGGGTTTAGCCTTTCTTGCTAAAGAGCTTTGTATGGTTATAATGAGGCTCCAAAAGACATCAGTTTATGAAAAAGCAAAAGAGCAATTATCATGGTCGGATCTAGGTCATCATGAAGTAGCAGAAGGGTTTGGGGTTGCCGGCTCAACCCGGTCAGATATTTATGGGACGGATTTCGGATGGGGTAGACCAAAGAAAGTGGAGGTCACTTCCATTTCCAAGGCTAGAGCTATATCGATGGCGGAGAGCAAAGATGGAAATGGAGGAGTTGAGATTGGCTGCGTCTTGACAAAACCACAAATGGAGTCATTTTGTTCTATATTTGCTTGTGGCCTTGAAAGTCAGACCGATGATATTGTCAAGACTCGGGTTAATACTTCAGCATTGGAGAAAACTCATGGTTGAAATAAAATCAAAAAGGCTGGAAAGGAAGAATTTTAACGGCAAAACGTAAGGTAATGTGTTCTTGAATCCCCCTTCTTAATAAACTGAGTAATCTCACTGTGCTCTTCTAAAAAGTTTATTTCATTATGTATGAAGTTCGAATCATGTTGCTGATGAGTTTGTAAAGAGTGGTGTTGTAACTTGGATGTAATTCATATTTGCTGATGAGTTTGTATAATTAAGAGTGGTGTTGTAACTTGGATGTAATTCCTATTTGTAATCGCTGTGTCTTATCTTATTAATAAAATTCGTTTGGCAGCAAACCAAAAAAATGTCAGGTAATGTGATTTCCCCCTAATTAATCTCGTGTAGCACCATTAATTGTGCGATGTAAAAAGTCAATGAAGTCACATTATATACGGCAAACTCATGACACTAAAGAGTAAAGACTATACTTAGTAAACTTAAGTTGTAGTTCTTTGCTTACTTAAGTTGGAGTAATTTTTAAGAATGATAGCAAATGCTAAACAGCGCATGCAAGAAAGAAAAATAACGAAAGAGAAAGCTTCCAATAAAATTAATGGCTGACTATTGAACCTTATAGAATACCTTTCATGGTTGGCATATTCACAGTGATCGTTACTAATACGTCAACTTACAATAAGGAGAGTGACTTGTTAGAGGCGTGACAAGCTGTTGGTGTTTTGTGCAGATCAAAGGGGGTTTTTTTTTTTTTGATGAAAAGAGAGGTTTTATTCATATTGAATAAGGCCAGGTACAAACAGTCATCAAAAAGAATGACTGAAACGAGGCCGACAGAGCAAAACAGAGGTCTACATAAACACAAACTGCAAGGCACCCAGAGTAACTACTACACTAACAGCGGTTTACAAATAGGGCCATTCTAAGCTAGCATACTCTCTGCCCGCATTAAGATCGCAGAAAAATCAAAGGGAAAACTGGGCTGCCTCGCTTTAATCCATAACAGAGATCTAAATAGAACCTACTCCACCATCGTGCTCCAGTCCACATCATGGGCATGAAAAACTGCTTTGTTCCTAGCTAACCATATATTCCAAATATTAACATAAAACACAACCATCCAGGGGGCTCGTGCACGATATGATCCAGCAATACCCATCCATTGCAAGAAAAATTCTTCTAGATTGCGGGGTGCGCACCAACTAGCTCCCCACCGCTTGCACAATTTGGACCAAATGCTCCATGTACATGGGCAGTGTATGAGAAGATGATCTTGTTAGTGTGTGGTTCCTCCACTAATTGTGGGGATCACCACTTGCATTAATGAAAACCAACCCCACTAAGCTAATGGAGTACTAATTGCTATTAGTGGAGCAGTTAGTGGAGCTTTGCAAGTTGGTCCCTATAGTTGTAAAATCTTGCAAATTGGTCCCTGACGAGATGCCTATAAATAGGCTTCTCATTTGCTCTTCAAAGCATCCCATTCATTCACAACAAGAGTGAATAAGAGAAGAGAGTGAGAGATAGAGAGAGTGTTGGAAGGAGGGAAGAAATTTAGGAGAAAATATTCCTTAATATTTTCTCAAATCCCCTCTTAAATTAGGGAGTGACAAAATAGTGAGAAAAAATACCTTAGGGGTATTTTTGACAAACACTTGGGAAACACCTTGTGGGGCACTATTTTGGGTAGAACTCTAGGTTTGTTATACCCCTAAAATTTAGGGAAGTCTCTCTTGTAAGCCTACTATTTTTATAGTGGAAGTTTTTCCGGTGGGATCGGGATTGTGGACGTAGCCCGGTGTTTGGGTGAACCACGTTAAATACTGTGTGTCATTTATCTCTTTTTGTCCTCCACTTGTTTATTTCCTTGTGAGGTGATATTATTTCCGCAAGATAGTGCCACCGGGCCCAACAACTGGTAGCGGAGCAGAAGGTTTGTGCTTTGTCAAGTGCAAGGTTGTGAATTAATACACTGTGCAAGTGAGTCCTGTCTAGGAGACTGGGTTTTAAGTGAACCTTTGTTCCTCCAGTCTTTCCTGGGGATTTATCTTGGAATGATAATTCTGTCTTAGGAGATCGGCTAGGCCATCTTTCCTGGGAATTATCGAATCAGTTCAATTCACTACTTGTACGGGCACTATTCACCGCAAGGATTTTCCTAGATCGAGGAGCTAGTCAGTCTTTGATCCAGATGGAGGCGAGGATAAACAAGATGATCACCCTTGATGGCACAAATTACCACTTATGGAGAAACAAGATGAAGGATCTCCTATTCGTGACGAAGATGCATTTACCGGTGTTCAGTACGGTAAAACCTGAAGAAAAGTCAGACGAGGAGTGGGAGTTTGAACACATCCAAGTCTGCGGTTATATACGGCAATTTGTTGAGAATAATGTTTACAACCACGTTTCTGGCATTGAGCATGCTAGAACGTTGTGGGAGAAGCTCGAAGAATTATATGCCTCAAAGACAGGGAACAACAAGCTATTTTACTTGACGAAGTTGATGCAAGTAAAATACCAGGAAGGCAAAATGGTTGCAGATCACCTTAATGAGATGCAAGGGATCGTGGACCAACTGTCTAGCATGGGCATAAAATTCGACGATGAGGTGCTTGCTCTTATGGTCTTGGCGACACTCCCAGATTCATGGGAAACCTTGAAGGTTTCAATCACAAACTCTGCACCTAACGGTGTCGTGAGTATGGCAACCGTCAAAAGTGGCATTCTGAATGAAGAGATGAGACGAAGAACACAAGGCTCGTCTTCTTCACAGTCAGAGGTTTTGGCTACAGTGACGAGGGGGAGAAGTCAAAACAAGGGTCAAAGCAACCGAGACAAGAGCAGAGGAAAGTCCAACAAATTTGCCAATGTTGAGTGCCATTACTGCAAGAAGAAGGGCCACATCAAGAGATTCTGCCGACAGTTCAAAAAGGACCAGAAGAAGAACAAAGGCAAAGATGTGAAGAAAGAAGAAAGCAGTGATGATGAAGCGAATTCTCTTGGAGAGTTCAATGTTGTCTGTGATGATGATATCATCAACCTTACTATCCAGGAGACAAGCTGGGTAGTTGATAGTGGTGCTACTGTTCATGCTACACCACGAAGAGAACTCTTCTCTTCTTACACTCCTGGTAATTTTGGGACTGTAAGAATGGGAAATGATAAATTCTCAATGGTCGTCGGCAAAGGAGATGTTTGCCTAGAGACCATGAACGGGATGAAGCTGCTTTTGAAGGATGTCAGGCATATTCCAGATATGCGTCTGAATCTGATCTCTGTTGATAAGCTAGACGAGGAAGGTTTTTGTAATACCTTCTACAATGGTCAATGGAAGCTCACCAAAGGCTCGTTAGTAGTGGCACGAGGTACAAAGGTGTCAAAGTTGTACGTGACCCAGGCAAAGGTTCCTCAGCATGATGTAAATGTTGTGGAGAACGACAGCCAAGTTCAGCTGTGGCACAGACGCCTTGGACACATGGGTGAGAAGTCAATGGTGAAGCTGGTCAAGAAGAATGTTCTGTCAGGATTGAATCAAATCCAGCTAAAGAAGTGCAGTCACTGTCTAGCTGGTAAGCAAAATAGAGTTTCTTTCAAGAGCTTTCCTCCTTCTAGAAAGAAAGATGTGCTAGAACTGGTACACTCAGATCTGTGCGGGCCTTTCAACAAGTCCCTTGGTGGTGCCCAGTATTTTGTGACCTTCATTGATGATCACTCACGGAAAACCTGGGCTTACACATTGAAGTCTAAAGATCAAGTGTTGTCAGTCTTCAAGCAGTTTCTAACTATGGTGGAAAGGGAGACAGGAAAGAAGCTGAAGTGCATCCGGACAGATAATGGCGGTGAATACATAGGTCCATTTGATGCTTACTGCAAAGAGCATGGTATTCGGCATCAGTTTACTCCACCCAAAACTCCACAGTTGAATGGCCTAGCTGAGAGGATGAACAGAACTTTGATTGAGAGAACAAGATGCTTACTCTCTCACTCGAAGTTACCACAGGTCTTTTGGGGTGAAGCACTACTTACAGCGGCTTATGTGCTGAACCATTCACCTTGTGTCCCTCTTCAGTATGAGGCTCCAGAGAAGGTGTGGTCAGGAAGGGACATTTCCTATGATCACCTACGAGTGTTTGGGTGTAAAGTTCATGTTCACATCCCCAAGGATGAAAGAAGCAAACTAGATGCCAAGACAAGGCAGTGTGTATTCATCGGTTATGGCCAAGACATGTTTGGCTATAGGCTTTATGATCCAGTAGAGAAGAAGCTTATCAGGAGTCGAGATGTTGTCTTTATGGAGGATCAGACCATAGAAGACATTGACAAAGCAGAGAAGCCTAGTAATGATCTAGAGGAGTTTCAGTTACCTCCAATAGAGACGCCGAGACAAGTTGGAGATGATGTTCAGGATATTCATCCTGAAATTCCAGATGATCCTGCTGAAGATGAGCCAGCAGATGCTATTGAAGATGATGGCAATGATGATGCAGCTAATAATGATTCAGCTAGTGATGACCCTCCTCCGCCATCAAGTAATTCTCCTTATCACACAAGGTCCGGAAGAGCCGTGCAACCCTCTACTAGGTACTCTCCAAATGAGTATTCATTACTCACTGATGGGGGAGAGCCAGAAAGCTATGATGAAGCTGTTAGTGATGAGCATAAGGAGAAGTGGATTCAAGCCATGCAAGAAGAGATGAAATCCTTGCATACAAGGCTACAAAAGTGTGTTGCTCTGTCAACTACAGAAGCCGAGTTCATTGCAGCAACGGAAGCATACAAGGAGTTGTTGTGGATGAAGAAGTTCTTAACCAAACTTGGTTTTTCGCAAGACAGTTACCAATTGTTTTGTGTTAGTCAGAGTGCTATCCATCTTGCGAAGAATGCCTCTTTTCATTCCAGATCAAAACACATAGATGTGAGATACAATTGGATCAGGGATGTACTGGAGAAGAAGATGTTACAACTCGAGAAGATCCATACAGAAGAGAATGGATCTGACATGCTGACAAAGACACTTCCAAGAGGGAAGTTTGAATACTGCCGTGAAGCTGCCGGACTGGTGGATCCCCCCAACATGTAGTCGGAAGGGGGAGAATTGTTAGTGTGTGGTTCCTCCACTAATTGTGGGGATCACCACTTGCATTCATGAAAACCAACCCCACTAAGCTAATGGAGCACTAATTGCTATTAGTGGAGCAGTTAGTGAAGCTTTGCAAGTTGGTCCCTATAGTTGTAAAATCTTGCAAATTGGTCCCTGACAAGATGCCTATAAATAGGCTTCTCATTTGCGCTTCAAAGCATCCCATTCATTCACAACAAGAGTGAATAAGAGAAGAGAGTGAGTGATAGAGAGAGTGTTGGAAGGAGGGAAGAAATTTAGGAGAAAATATTCCTTAAATTTTCTCAAATCCCCTCTTAAATTAGGGAGTGACAAAATAGTGAGAAAAAATACCTTAGGGGTATTTTTGACAAACACTTGGGAAACACCTTGTGGGGCACTATTTTGGGTAGAACTCTAGGTTTGTTATACCCCTAAAATTTAGGAAAGTCTCTCTTGTAAGTCTACTATTTTTATAGTGGAAGTTTTTCCGGTGGGATCGGGATTGTGGACGTAGCCCGGAACTTGGGTGAACCACGTTAAATATTGTGTGTGATTTTTCTCTTTTTGTCCTCCACTTGTTTATTTCTTTGTGAGGTGATATTATTTCCGCAAGATAGTGCCACCGGGCCCAACAGATCTCTTGTTTCAGTAGCTTCATGACAGAAGGGACAAACTGCATTCTCACCTAGAATAAGATTTCTTCTTAGAAGAGTTGATCTGACAGCAATTCCATGGTTTAAAGCCATCCATAAAAAGCACTCCACCTTAAAGGGGGCACAATTCAGCTATACCCAAGGCAATCTCCTGCATGATCCCAGCTCACTAAATACACAATTGTACCCTTACTTGACACTATAACGACCCGATCTATCTCCAGTCCATCTCCATACATCAGTCTTATCCTCTCGCAGCAGTAAATTCTCTAACCGATTTTTAAGGTGCTCTACCTCCGTCACCTCCCATGAATATAGGGGTCACCTCCAAGAAAACTCCCAACATCGATGTCCCTGGTTATGTCTCACAAAATCAGCCACACAAAGATCTTTGTTGTTGGATAAACTAAAAAGCCTGGGATAAGACTCTTTCAAAATAGCCCCATCCGCCCACTTATCCATCCAGAATCGACACCATGATCCACTCTGTACATTGACCTCAACCTTATCACAAAGTCTACTGATACCGTTAAAACAACCCTCAGCAGAATTGATAATGCTTTTCCAAGAGGTGGACATGGAACCAGAATTGAAAACAGGCCATGATGCATCTGAAACGCGACTATGCCCATTTCTAATGACCCTAAACCACATAGGTCCCTCAAGACTCTCCGATTGATAAGTAGCATATCTCCACATCCATTTGAACAACAAGCATCTATTTTTAACAAGGATATTCTCAATGCCCATACCCCCTGATCTTTTGGTTTAGCTATTTTATCCTAAGCCACCAAGCACATCTTCTTCTTATCCCCACAATTCCCCTATAAAAAATTCCTCTGTAAACTTACAACCCTGTTAGCCACTCCAACTGATATCCTGTATAGAGACATACAATAAATAGGCAGGTTACTTAAAACTGCCCGTATAAGTGTTACCCTTCCACCAAGAGACAAAAACTTGCATTTCCACCCAGCCAACCTATTCTTAATCCTCTCAATAATAGGATCCCAGGCCTTAATCCTCTGCATATTCCGTCCAATAGAGAGGCTGAGGTATTTGATAGGGAACTGTTCGGCCTTACTAAGGAGCATGCCCGCCAACTCATCACTTCTCTGTGAACACAAATTAATCCCAACCACAGAGCTTTTATGAAAATTAATACTTAGGCCAGACATCACTTCAAAACATCTTAGCACCCTCTTCAAATTTAGCAAGGAAGTGACATCCTCTGGACAAAAAAATAATGTATCATCAGCAAATTGAATGAGTGATACAGCCACATTGTTAACCAAAACCTCATGAATCAGCCCCATATTCACTGCCTGAGACACAAGACAAGAAAGCCCTTCCACAACGATATTAAAAAGAAAAGGGGATAAGGGATTCCCTTGTTTTAAACCTCTGTTTGCTATAAAATTCTCAGTTGGGCATCCATTTAAGAGCACTGCCATAGATGGAGAATTGATGCAGCCTCTTATCCAGCACCTCCACAAATCACCAAACCCCATAAGCGACATCAAGTCCAATAAAAAGTCCCAAAACACCGTATCGTAAGCCTTTCTAAAATCGATCTTCCACATTACCGCACGAACTCTATCCTTCCTCAATTGATGGACAGTTTCTGAAGCGGTCAAAACACAATCCAGAATCTGTTTCCCTTCCATAAAGGCATATTGATTAGGACTAATCAGCTCATTCATAACTCATTCATAACTGTCTTCATTCTCTTGGTTAGGACCTTGGCAATAATCTTATAGATGCCATGAATTAGGCATATCGGTCTATAGCCCTCAAAAGCCTCAGCGTCTACACTCTTTGGTATAAGACATAAGAAGCCTCTGGCAGATCAAAGGGTTTGGCGCCATTTTTTTGTTTCCTCCACAAAAGATGTAATCTTTAAAAAAAAAAAACAAAAGATGTAATCATATTTCTTGAGTAGGCGCACGACATTTCAATTTGCACTTAGAACCAACATGTAACATGATAACAAAAAAAAAACATGTAACATGATAAATGCCTACATCACATATGGAAACTATTTGTCCTTGGAACCAACATGTAAGATGATAAATGCCTAGGTCAAGTCATTATTGATTTCTTGAGTAGTACCAACATTCTGATTTGCGTTGAATCTGAATTCATGGTCATGTGGTAATAATTTACTTTTTGGACATGGAATTTTAATAACTATTTACACCTCCATCCCATTCCCAAACCATGCTGAAGTCTATTATAATCCTTTTTTTTTTTATGCTAACGAATTATAATCCTTAACATCTATCATGAAACACCAAGTCTGATGCCACTACATCACAAATTTTTTTGATCCGAAGCGATGTGGATCTTTATTGAGTAGACATTGAGTGCCTATAAGATGTTAACAATTAACTAAGACTCCGTTAAACAAATGAACTCTTTGAATACACTGTGAGTGCAAACTCAAGAACATCACTCTGAGCACCTTACAACTAATAGACGATAAGATTCAGTTAGTAGTAGTTGGCATAGCAGTTAGCATCCTAATCTATTAACATAGTTACTGTGTAACTCTTGTATGTTGATGTAATACAAATACTCATCAGGATGACCATGATTCAGTATTCTGGAATTCAATCTATTCATGGTAGCGGAGCGAGTTTTAGTTCTTTACGCCTGAATCTTTTCCAACCTTCATCTTTTCCTTTTTCTTTTTCTGCGACATGGCATCTTCTCCTTCTCTTTCGGCTGGTTCTTCTCCAACTTCTTCTTCTTCGAATGTCTCGGTTGTGGCTGCTTCTATTTTTTCTACCCATTCTGTTCTCAGTGTCAATAATATTCGAAATTATGTACCTGTCAGGCTGGATTTTAGTAATTTTCTTGTTTGGCAGAGTCTTCTTTCTACTGTGTTTCAATCTCATTTGGTCTCAGATCACATTGATAGAACTGGTGTGCCTCCTGATCCCTTTCTTGCTGCCACCGAACCTTATGCCCCTCCCACTCCCATTCCTCTTTTTGCTCTATGGCACCAAGTAGATTTCACCCTTGTCGCCTAGATTTATGCCACCATAAGTCCAAAAATCCTCAAGCACCCTGGCTCTTTTCCCACTACGCAAGAGGTTTGGTTGACTGTTGAACAACTCTTCCATGATCATGTTCAAGCTCGATATATGGAGTATCGGTCTGCTTTTGTTAACTCAAAGAAAGGTTCTCAATCCATGGGTGATCACCTCCATTCAATCCGTAGTATTGCTAATAACTTGGAGTCCATAGGACGCCATTTGAGCGACGATGATATCGTCATACAAATCCTTGATGGTCTACCTGATGACTACAGTGATATTGTTACTCTTCTTACCTCCTCTACCTATTTTTCTTGAATTGCTCTCTATTTTGCTCGCCCAGGAGAGTAGTAACCACCACCTCCTCGTCCGCCACGCCCTCGAGACTGAGTAAACAAAGCTTGGGAAGGCTCGAAAAAAGGAGCAAAAGAAGAAGAGGAGGTGGTGGTTACTACTCTCCTCGTCCTCCATCCCTTTCATGGCACCCTACTAATTCTACTCCCCATCCTATCATCCAAAACTCGCTGCGTCCTCCCTATTCGAACCCGTCTTACAACAACTCTTCTCCTCGCTCTTTTTCTCCTGCGTCCTCTCGACCTCCTCGTCCATCTTCCACTTCTCTTTTGGGTCCTCCTCCTCTCCAATGTCAACTTTGTGACGAGTTTAATCATAATGCCGAGCAATGTCCCCAGGTCTTCATGAACACCAATCGACACCTCTCTGGTTTGTAGACACAAGTGCTACTAGTCATATGACTAACACCACTACGACCTTGGATTCTTACCAGTGGTATATTGGAACCGGATTCAGTATCCTGGAATTCAATATGTTCAACAACAACTCTTCGTCTAGTCCTCCAATCCTTGTGACGTACTAGGGGAAAGCCCTCGCTTCGCTTCGGGATCATATTTTTTTTATTAGTTTTATTTATTCAAAGCTTGTTTTGCAAATGGTGGTAAAGATTTATTTTTGCTTAAGTGAGGTTTTGGATTCGAATTTTCATGTATGAAAAAAAAAATCTTATTAAGAGACACACCTACCATAACCAAGTGTGTAATAGGGATTAAATCCAAATTAATCAGGGTAAAGTTTCAGTCCTCCGAGATACCGAATGGGAGCTATAAAGATTTACCATATAGCATGTAAATAAAATTGATTAAAAATTAAAATTGTAAAGTCAACAGGATAATCAATGTCAATATCCTAAATCATACAACATCTTGGGCCTTTTTTTTTCTCTCAATTTTTATAAGATTAGAGTTTTTTTCATGAGTTTTGTGATTCTAACATGAAAGTGCCACATCCAATTCAGATGGATTTAAATGTTACAAATTACTCGCGATGCTGCGGGCCATAAAATATTTCCAATTTTTAGCTCCTGTCAATTGAAAATTTTGAGCTAATTCAGTAATTATGACCCTATATATCCTTCAGTATTCAAACTAATTGGTTGGACATATTGATATATAATTGATTAATTAAAAACAACATTTGAATAAATTTTTAATGTGCTAAACTAAATATGATATATTATTTAACTAACGAATTCAATTGTAGATTTGCACACCTAATTTAAATAGAATTAAATTTGAATCTCATTAAAGCGAAACCAATCTAGGCATTTACTAACAAAACATCTTTGGCAAAAGTATTTTTAATATGATAAAAAATAATAAAAAATGAGATTGTAGTACTTCTTTTTTCATTTAATTCCCTACGTTTCATGTCATATATTTCATGTATCTTATCTTTTAAAATAGCTATATCTTTACATGCTATAAGCAATTGTATATCATAATAACTTTTTCCCTACCTTAGGCTTATTTCTTAAATAATATATGTTTGTAATTTTATTTTTACTTTTAAGTTGAGAAAAAATATTAATTAACTGTCTTGGTTTCTATGTGATGGTGGCTATAGGAATATAAATAAAAAAAGTAAAGAGACCATGGTCATTTGGTAAAAATAGTCATTTGTTGGCCACACCTCTTCATTGATTTGGTAATTAGAAAAAAAAATAAACTGAAAGGATACTAACAAAAAAAAAAATAAATGGGTGACTAAGAAAAACTACTTACCAAAGGATTAGTATTAAAAAAAAAAAAACTCTCTCACCCAGATATTGATATAATGCCACACACGGAAAAGGAAAGGATATGGTGCCATCTCTTTTAAAAAAATTTATTGAAGTCCAACCTAAACTTCAACATCTTCCTAAGTGGGACCACGAGAGCTTCTCTCTCATGTTTCTCTCTCTAACGGTTTCCTTTAAAAATTTTAGTTCCTTCAACAAAATTTTCTCGGGAAATCCTTGTGGTTTGCTTATTCTTTTCCCTTCTCCTTCCTTATCATTCATCCATGGCCATCAATGATTGTTTACGACCTGGTTCCTCTTCTTCAATTGTTGCTCCTAATAGGGATTTGTGTGCTAAAACCTCCATGGTTCTGGATCTTTCGAAGCTTACTTTGCTAAAGGCTTCTGGTAATCAGTTGCAGCATACCTCCAAGGGCAAGAATGTTACTGGCTCTGTCCTCGTGCCGGTAAATTCTGCCTCTCTCTCTGATAATTTGGGGGTTAGGGTTAGTCTGGTTGAGAAAGAAACTATGCCTTCAATTCCTACTGTACCAGTTGTGCCGATTGTTGATGCTTCAGTTACGACTGGTAACCCAGTCTCCGGCAACTATACTACTCGCTCAGATTCATCATCTCCACCCTCTTGGGTATCTGTGGCAAAGGGCGATACTAAACCTGTTGTTCATCCTCTTCAAGTTGTTGCTCCTATTTTTACTGATGAATCTCACATACTTACAATTCCTCCTGCTCTGATCCAAATTGGGCGAAAGAAGTTTTCACTATGTCTTGTGGGTCAATTCATGGGTACTGCGCCTAACATTGGTCTCATGAATGCCATGGCTTCCAAACTATGGGATAAACAGGACTCAGTTTTGGTTACTCATTATAAAGCTAGTCTGTACCTATTTCAATTTCCCTCTGAAGCATCGTTATCCCAAGCTCTTTTTGGTGGCCCATGGCATATCGGAGGTGTTCCCCTTTTGCTTCGTCAATGGAGTTCCACCATAGAGCCTGTTGATTTCACTGTAGATGCTTTTCCTGTATGGGTCCAGTTGCGACATGTGCCCCCTAAGCTGATGACTTGTGAAGGACTCAGTTATCTAGCAAGTGCTATTGGAAAACCAATGCATACAACTCAGGATTACTCTAAGGTCTTCTCTGATCGGGCAAATGTCTGCGTGGAGGTTAACTTTTCCAAGCCACTTGTTAGCTCTCTCCCTATTAATCTTGATGGCAATATGCGCACAATTGATGTATCTTATTCATGGAAGCCTGAATTTTGTGAGTGTTGTAAGTGTTGGGGACACTATCAACTTGCTTGTACTGCTACTAAACCAGTTATTTCTCAATGGGTTCCTAAGCTGGCTGTTTCAGATTCTAAGTCTACTGCTTCAGAGTCTGATGTCATGTCTGCTCTTAACCCACAACTTGTTGTTTCTGATGATCTTCTCCCAGTTCAAGTGGATTCTGTTTCTCTTCCTTTATCAGAAAAGGTTGCGCTTCCCTCTGATGTGATTCTCCCTAAGCCTGTTGCTTCACCTACCTTATTGGCTTCTTGTTCTACTTCTATTACTGCTTCACCAGCTCGAAATACAGTTTCTCCTCCTCTTAAACCTCCCTCTGGCAGTGTCGAGATTCTGCAAAAGCCTGGTGCTAAGCCTCGAAAAGGTAGAGGAAGAGGTGTTAAAGGTGCTAAGCAACCAGTTCCTCCCAAGGAGTCCACCATTCCTCTTTCACTGCCTACTCAATGAAGTGGCTCCTATGGAACGTTCGGGGGCTTAATGACCCCACAAAGTGCAAGTCGGTGCTACAGTGCATTTACTCTTTTGTAGTTGATCTTGTTTGCCTTGTTGAAACTCAAGTTCAACTTGACTCTGTCTCTGAAATTCGAAAATGTTTTCTTCCCAATTGGAGGTTTGCTAATAACTATACTTCAGCTAGATTGGGTCGTATTTGGCTTTTATGGTCTGACCGTATTGATGTGACTGTTTTGGATACTGGTGATCAAGTGATTCATTGTAAAGTCCAGGATATAGATAAGCAGCTCTCATGCTATGCTTCATTCATTTATTGAGCTAACAATGCTGCTGAACGTAACTCAACTCTGTTTCCGAGCATTGCAAGGTTTTCTACCTCCATTGGTGATTCTCCTTGGTGTCTCTTTGGTGATTTAAACATTGTGCTTAGACCATCTGAATCTTCTTCCTCTACCACTCATCTCTCTAATGATATAGCTTTCTTTGCTAATTGTCTGGCTTTGAATAGTTTATTTGACCATCCCTATACAGGTTCACAATTCACTTGGTCCAATCGGCAGTTGGACTCACCTGTTTTCGCAAACCGGACCGCTTTCTGGTGAATCCTGCCTGGTTCAGTATCTTTCCTAATAGTGTAGTGGATTTTCCTCCTCCTGGCGTCTCCGACCGTAGTCCTATTATGATGTTTACCACTGCTGCAGTTTATCAGGGGCCTAAACCCTTCAAATTCTGCAATCAATGGATACAGCATCCGCAACTCTTATTGCTTCTGTTTGGAGTCGGCAAATTGATGGCTATGCTATGTATTGTCTCAGCCAAAAACTGAAATTATTGAAGACTGAACTCAAGCAGCTACATTCGTGTGCATATGGAGATCTTACTTCTCGCATTCCTAACTTAGAGCAAGAGTTACTCTCGCTCCAAAGGAAAATCTTTAGTGGCTCTCCTGATCCTGAGTTGTTATTTACTGAGCAAACACTCTTATCTACTCTTGCTGATCTTCGCTCTGCTGAGGAGTCATTCTTGAAGCAAAAATCTCTTTCATACAATGGCTCTCCTGTGACGATGCAAACACTCATTTCTTTCACAGCATTGTTCGTGCTAGGAAAGCCAAAAATACCATCCTCTCTCTTCTTTCTCCTGATGGTAATCTACTCACTGAGCCTTGTGAAGTAGCAAAGTACATCGTCAGCTTCTATTCTAATTTTTTGGGTAAGGCTGATTCTAATGTCACTGGAGGTTCAGTCCCATATTTCCGAAACCTTCTTCCATGCTCTTTAACTGAATTGCAATGTGCGCAATTAACTGCTGAGGTCACTAACAGCGAAATAAAGTCTGCAATGTTTGCTCTTGGAACCAATAAGGCCCCTGGCCCTGACGGATACAATGCGAAGTTTTTTAAGTCGGTCTGGCCGATAATTGGGGGTGATGTTACAGCAGCCATACATGAATTTTTCCGGACACGTAGAATGCCGAAAGGAAATAATTCCACAATCATCAGTTTAATTCCTAAGATTCCTAATGCTCAGAAGATCACTGATTACCGACCTAATGCTTGATGTTCTACGCTTTACAAGTGTATCTCCAAGATCCTTGCCAACCGACTAAAGCAATATTTACCATGTCTTATTAGCAGTAACCAAACTGCTTTCATTCCAGAGTGGAGGATTGTGGACAATGTCCTGCTGGCATATGAAGTTGTTCGAAACTATCACAGAACTGGAATCTCAAGTCGATGTACTATGAAGATAGACCTTATGAAGGCCTTTGATTCCGTTGATTGGACTTTTCTACTCATTGTCCTTACAGCAATGGGTTTTCCTCCAAAGTTCATTGGCTGGCTGAAAGCTTGTTTCACTACCACCATATTTTCAACATCCATCAACGGGTCTCTTTGCGGATAATTTAGTGGTGGTAAAGGTATGAGGCAAGGGGATCCACTCTCCCCTTACCTGTTTGTCATATCTATGGAAGTTCTTTCATGTCTTTTGAATCAAACTGCTGCTAGAAAACAACTTCCATATCATCCACATTGCTCCAAGATCAATCTCTCCCACTTATGTTTTGCAGACGACTTAATGATATTTTCTGATGGTAGTTTTACTGCTGCAACAACTGTTACTCGTATACTGGAACATTTTTACACACTTTCTGGTCTGAAGTTCAATCCGACTAAGAGTGAGGTCTTTATTGTGGGTGTTTCTATTCTGCATGTCTCCCAATTTCTCCAGTATTGTGGTTTTAAGCATGGGCAGCTCCCTATGAGGTACCTTGTAGTTCCCTTTGTTTCTGGTAGCCTTCTGCCCAGCACTGTCAACCTTTGCTGAATAAGATACTATCCCGAATAAACTCCTGGAATGCTAAGCTACTATCCTATGCAGGCAAGTTACAGCTCGTTCTCTCTATTTTATTTAGTATTCAGAATTGCTGGAGTAATATCTTCATTCTCCCTGTTCGTATTCTTAAAGAGGTTGAAAAATCTTGTGCTGCCTTTCTTTGGTCCGATGCTTGGAAAGCAAAAGTCTCATGGGCTCAACTTTCATTACCCAAGCAAGAAGGTGGTTTGGGGATCAAACGCCTTAAAGATTAGAACATTGCCTGTGTAGCTCGGAATTTATGGCATCTTCTGTTGAAGGCTGGTGCTCTTTGGGTAGCATGGATTCATGTACATTATATTAGAAATCAAAGCATATGGAGTATTGGCATTCCTGCGGATTGTACCTGGAGCTTCCATAAAATCTTGAAACTTCGCTGTAAGTTTTCCAATGCTTTCTCCCGTTCTATAGGTAATAGAGTAACATAGTTCATACTTTCTTTTGGTAGGACTCTTGGTTTCCACGAGGGCCATTATCTTCACTTCTCTCTCCCTCGATTCTTGCAGGCTCGAAAAATCAACTTCAAGCCACTGTAAGTTCTTTAATCATCAACAATGCATGGGCTTGGCCGATGTCCAGATTACCTTTAATTGAGCAACTTAAAGCTGAAGCTGCTCTTATCTCTCCCTCTCAGCAACAGGAAGAGCTGCAGTGGACGTTGTCACCCTCTGGTCGTTTCACTGTTAGCAGTGCTTGGGAGAGCATTCGAATAAAAGGTAATCGTGTTGACTGGTATAAGCTTCTATGGTCTACAGGCAATGTTCCCAAGCACAGCTTCATAGCCTGGTTAGCAATTCTAGATAGGCTCCCTACTCGTTCCAGATTTCAAAGATGGGGGATTATCTTTGATGCTAGTTGTTTGTTTTGTTCCCATGCTATTGAAACCCGCGATCATCTTTATTTTGCTTGTCCCTTTTCAGCTAATGTGTGGACGAAAGTACTACTACTATGTTCTGTTTCAAAACCGGTAGCTGATTGGTCTGTTGAGTTCTTATGGGCAAAGAAATTTATGCAGAAGAAAAGTATCCATTCCATGATTCTGCGGGTTGCTTGGGCAGCTAGTATTTACCACCTTTGGCGTGAGCGCAATCAAAGGCACTTCTCCAAATGTTCTCGGTCACAAGATTGTATTGTTGCCAATATTTGTTCAGAAGTTAAGTTGCGTTTCAGAGGTCTTGATAACCTCAAAATGCGACACCTTTCTCCTGATTTACTTCAATTGTGTTCTTTTTGGAACATTTCCTTTACTGTTTAGTTTCCTTTGCTCAGGTTCTCATATTTCATGAGTTGTATTTCTCTCGCATATGTGAATTGTACTATTGTTAGGCTTGTCCTAACCTTGATTTGCAATGGAAATGCGATTAATTCTCAAAAAACACATCTTCCTAAGTGAAAGTTTATAATTATAATTTGTGCTCTAATACATGTCGGCTACGTGTTCATTGATTTGGTAATTAAAAAACAAAATAAATAATGAAGTGAAATGAATAAATGAAACTAACAAAGATAAAAAGGTGGCTTAGAAAAAGTGAAAAACTATTAGAAAAAGAGATCAGCATTTGAAAAAAAAATAAAATAGCTCACCCACATATAACCCTCACACATAAAAAAGAAGAAGGTGTTTAAAGTTGGTGCAAGGACGCCACGTGGCACATCACGAAGCTCCCTTGCACCAACTTTAATATTATTACGTAGATACTCTACATAAACATCAAAATACGACACTCAACTGCCACGCTATGAAGGACAACAATTTGACTTTGAATACAATTTTCTTTAGCATAAAAAAAAAAATAGTTGCCATTTATAGTTCCATCCGTCACAATTACACTTCATTACAAATGCAACCACGGCAATTAATTTTTTAAGATGATGATGTAGATGGAGGAAAGTTCTCACGTAATGTTTAAGATCCTATAAACCATGCATGATGCATGCTTGTCACTTCCTCAGTATGACGTATATATATATATATATATATATATATATATATATATATATATATATATATATATAAAGAAAAAGGAATGGGACCAAATGTTAAACACCGAAAGAAATGAAAAATATAACTAAACAGAAAGTTGTCAATAAAATTAATGGCTAGCTACTTTCAACTTAAGATTAATTATACAATTTCTCATGTCAAAGCTTTCCAGATCTTGGATTTTCTAACTTTTTCTTCTAATAAAAAAGTTACTTGAACTATGAATCGAGTGCCAGCGAGATTGGGATCAATATTGTGCCCAGTTCCGCCGGCGGTCGGTTGGTTATTCACTCTCTAAGGCTAAGTTTGGGAAGAGGAGAAAATAGAGAGAATGAATGATGGAGGAGAAAATGAGGAGAAAGAATGAAGAATAGGAAGAGAATAGATTTTGAGGAGAAAATTTTCTCCTGTGGCCCACAATATTTGTTCTCTCCGAGGAGAAAATGGAGAGAATGAGTTACGAGAAGTTTGAACTTTTTGTTGATTTACCATTTTGTCCATTCAAATATAAAAGTTAATTAATAATACATAAGGTTATATTAGGAATTTGGTGTCATATATTTAAATTTTTTTTTGTCATCAACATTCTTCCCCTCTCATTTCTCTCATGTTTCCAAACACAAAGAGAGAATTCATCCTCATTCACCCCAAATTCTTCTCCTCCAAAATCATTCCTCCTCATTTTGTTACCAAACCAAGCCTAAGTGAGTTTTTCTTTTCTTCTTTGTTTAATCTTAACAAAAACTCTCCAAGAGAGCTGTTCATGCAAAAAAAAAAGATTGATTTTTTTATTGCTAAAAAAATAATAATCAGACAACGTTAAAATATCCGAACCCCTTGATTTTCTTCCAAATGCCACTGCGAGGGCCGAGGTTTGAATTTGGCACCTCACTCACCACCCACAGAACTTTAACTTGCCAGGTACAGAGTGCCACGAGGCCATGAAATTGAAGCCTTAACTTGACAATAGAAAGTGGCACGAGGGCAAACGGACTATTGGCATTCATACCTCTCCTCCTAACTTTTCAACTCGGCAAGTAGAACATCGCAATGCTTGTAATAATTAGGAGTCAATTTGAACTACCGACTCTCAAACATATCATCAGCTCAAGTATATTTTTTTAATATACCTCCCAGTTTCGACCATAAAAGGACCGCGCAATCACATTCCTGCATGACTTTTTCTCATACCTACCAATTCTCCTGAAGCGAAACATCAACATCAGTAGTTCTGCCTCCCAAAGCGTAACATTTTGTATATATCTTTAATTTTGCATCTAAAAAAGTCAAATATGTGTATAAAGTTGACAATGATTTAGAGCCCGAATTGATCATATCAGGGACATGGGGGTGAACCGTTGAAGATTCCAATTCAATTTGGTCCATATATATAAATTTTTGCAAACGTGGAAATACTAAAGCCAGCAGCTATATCCTTTTCCAAGATTAATAGTATAAATTTGTAACTTGTTTTCTTCATTTGTGTGTCTTATAAATACGCTTGCAAGCTAGCCCCATTACATGCACAAACAAACCCCATCCGGTGATTTCATAAACACAAAGGCAAAGTGAAAGCGTAACCTGCTGTGCATCCCATCGTCATGACATCAACCAACCCCATAAAAGTACTCGACGTGTGTAAGGTGAGCCCATACTTGGAATCTCCCGCCTCAGCCACTGAGTCATCTTTATTGGGAAAAACTGCAAAAGATTCGCGAAAAATAAAAGGAGACACAAAGAATTTAACGTGGTTCAGCCTTAATCTTGCCTACGTCCACGATCTTCAAAACTTCCACTAATATAAAAATATTAGTCTTAACAAAGAGAGATAGTATCCCACAAATAGTGTTTCTCAAGAATACCCTAAAATATTTTCTCATTATTTTGTCACTCACTAAATAAGAGGGACTGTTTGTCACTTTTAAAATTTAGAAGGACTAAATTTCTTCTTCCTAAAAATAGAAAGACTAAATTTTATTTCTCTCTTCCTCTCTCTTTCTTCTCTTCTCTGCGTATTCTCCTCTACCTCACACTCACTTTCTCTTATGTGAGTTGTGTGTTCTTTGGCCATGGATTTCATGACTTTATATAGGCATAGTTGTTCACTCTTCTTCAACAAATGTTGCACCTAATTTCCTAACTTTCTTTCCTTTTTTTTCTTTGTCAAAAATCGGTGCCTAACATTTTTGAATAGACCAAAGAAAAATTCAGCCCACATACCTAACAATCTCCACCTTGGGCTGAATTTTACTTAGTATTCTTCATACTTTTGTCTTCTTGATCCATATCTGCTTAAATGTTCTACAGGCTGGTGTATAGCTACTTTCACTGCTACACGTCACCATTGCAAAGCCAACCTTTCTCTTATTGAATGCAACAATGTTCTGTTGTCTGCCTGACACAGTATTAGCCTTAACCTCTGTATTACTTTCCAGTGCCCTTCTAATTAACCTATAAAGGTTCTTCTCCATCAATTCCCCCTTCATAATTACCAAGGCGCCTTTTGTAACCTTCAAAACTCCACCTTGAGAAGAAAAGCCACATCCCCTCGAATCAAGTCTACCAAGGGAAATGAAATTCCTTTCAAGCTCCGGCACGTGCCTCACATCTCCAAATGTCTTCACAAAGCCGTCATGCATCTTCATTTTCACACTACCAACACCATGAATTTTAAATTCATGATTATCTGCTAAAACTACTGACTTCCCATTACTGCAAGGCTTGTAACTACTAAACCACTCCTTATTTGCACAAATATAAAATGAACAGGCAGAATCTAAAATCCATGAATCATCAGTCTCATCACCTTTACTTTCTTGTACCAAAAAAAATCACCATCAGAGTTATCTTCAACAATCGCAGTCTCGCCAGGCTTTTTGCGAGTTTTCTTCAGTTCTTCCATATCCTTCTTCATCTGCTCACAGTAAAATTGGATATGTCCCTTTTTGTGACAGTAATAGCACTCCTTATCACTATAATTTGTTCTTCCTTTTGAACCAGATCTAGAATTTTTTTTAAACTGGTTGGGTTTTTGGGTTTTTTGTGTCCCAATGTTTAGTGGTTTGGCCAATTTGGTACCCTGATATTTTTTTTGGCCAGGCAGGTACCCCGAGATTCCATGGGCAGGCCAAACGTGATCCCCCGGTCAGGTACCTGCTGACGTGGAGGGCTGCCCGGATTTCAGGTCTGAAAGGCACTCCAAAACGACGTCGTTTTAGCTAGTTGGATGGACACGTCAAATCCACGTGTCCTTGTGGGCTCCCGCAAGCTACCAACCCGGGTTCTTTACCTAATCGAACCGAAACCCAATGGATACCACCTACTAATCCGATTTGATTATTTATTTAATTATTTTTAATTTTTTAAATCAAATTTTAAAAAAATTAAAATAAGTAAATCTTAATTTCTAAAAATCTTTTAAAATAAGTAAATCTTAATTTCTAAAAAATTTAAAAATCTTGTTGGCATAAAAATCTCATTTAAATCCAATTTTATATCATAAATTGATTTTGATTCCATTTCTCATCCATTAGTAATACATAAAAAAAACAAAGCATTTCACCCTAAAAAGCTCTTCCCCTTGCTGCCGCCACCATGGAGTGCTCCCATCGGACGGCGGTGCGGCACAGGACGACGGGCGGCTGGCGATGAGGGCGCCTGTCGAGGCGACGTGCCGCGGTGGCTGCAGGAGAGGAGGAGGTGGCGGCTTGCTCGTCGTCGGCTATGGATCTCCTCACGGCGGCATCGGGTTCTGCGTGTGGCGAGACACGGCCGAGGGAAGACGACGACAGCAGGAAGGATGGCGCGACGCGTGGTCTCCGATGGCGGTGCAAGGCGAGGGTCTGCAAGCGCTCGTCGGGTCGTCTGGTGCGTCGGCGAGGAAGAGAGGAGCATCGGCGTGGAGAGGAAGAAGAGGCTTGTCGTGGCTTTGGTGGGTTGTCTCGCTGGTCGTGTCGGCGACAGCGACGAAAGCTACAGGGGGCGGTACGCAGGCGAGCGGGGAAGAAAGGAAAAGGAGGAGAGGGAGGCGGCGTGGAGGGAGATGGTGGTGGAGGAGATGGTAGTGGTGGTCGTTGTGTTGTTTTTTTTTCTCAGTTAAAATTATCCTTTTGTATTTATTGGTTATTACTGTTTTTAAAAATTTAACAATATGCTTATTAGAAATTAATAAAAAAGATATAAATAGAGAGGGAAATTAATATTTACTCATTTTTTATATTTTTGAAAATAAAATTTAATTAAAAGAAAAAAATAATTAAAAAAATAATCAATACCGGGTCAGATTTCATTTCGGTACCATCAGGTTTCGGGTCGATTGGGTGAAAAACCCGGGGTTGGTAACATGCGGAGCCCATAAAGACACATGGATCCTACATGTCCACTCAACCCTTTAAAACGACGTCGTTTTGTCACGAGACGACGTCGTTTTGGAACACCTTCCCAATCTGAAATCCGGCAGCCCTCCATGTCAGCAAGTACCTGACCGGGGGATCACGTTTGGCCTGCCCATGGAATCTCGGGTACCTGTCCGGCCAAAAAAAATGTCGGGGTACCAAATTGGCCAAACCACTAAACATTAGGACCCAAAAAACCCAAAAACCCAAACTGGTTAGACCGTGATGGGCCCTTGCCACGGTTAACTTCTGCTACAATGATATCTTCATCTATACCGCTACTAGACTGGTTCAACTTAAAATTCTCCATTAGCACTGCTGTCACATCTGCAACTGAAAGAGTCTGCTTCCCAACACACAATGAATTCATCAAATTATCATATGAATGTGGAAGAGACATCAACAACATCAGGGCCTTATCCTCTTCTTCATAGGTCACATCAATGCTAGCCAACTCCTTAATCAATTTATTAAATCGATTGATGTGATCTACTACATGTGTACCTTGCTGCATTTTTAACTAGTACAACTCCTTCTTCATGAACAACCGATTTGTAGGTGACTTCGACATGTAGATATCTTTCAATTTCTTCATCAGCTCCACCGGACTTGTCTCGTCCATGACACTGTACTTCACATCTGGTGCAAGAGTCATTCTAATAGTATTGATAGCTCGCTGCTCGAACTCCTCCCAATCTTCATCCTTCATGTCCTTTGGCTTCTTTTCCTTTCCAAAGAGCATCTTCATCAGCCCCTGCTGCACCAACAGATCTTTAATGTTGCTTTGCTAGAGAGTAAAATCCTTCTTGCCATCAAACTGCTCCACCACCTCAAACTATGTGCCTGAAACTGCCATCGCGCACCTTTATCGAACCCGTGCTCCGCTACCAGTTGTTGGGAAAAGTTTCAAAAGATTCATGAAAAATAAAAAGAGACACAAAGAATTTAACGTGGTTTGGCCTTAATCTTGTCTACGGCCATGATCTTCAAAACTTCCACTAATATAAAAATATTAGTCTTAACAAAGAGAGATAGTATCCCACAGATATTGTTTCTCAAGAATACCCCAAAATTATTTTCTCACTATTTTATCACTCACTAAATAAGAGGGACTGTTTTGTCACTTCTAAAATTTAGAAGGACTAAACTTCTTCTTCCTAAAAATAGAAGGACTAAATTTTATTTTTCTCTTCCTCTCTCTTTCTTCTCTTCTCTGCGTATTCTCCTCTACCTCACACTCACCTTCTCTTTTGTGAGTTGTGTGTTCTTTGGCCATGGATTTCATGCCTTTATATAGGCATAGTTGTTCACTCTTCTTCAACAAAAGCTGCACCTAATTTCCTAACTTTCTTCCCCTATTTTTCTTTGTAAAAAATATGTGCCTAACATTTTTGAATTGACCAAAGAAAAATTCAGCCCACATACTTAAAAATCTTTTCCCCTCACATTCTTTGACATTATGTGGCTTAGGTTCCATCCAATTGAGCAACTTTGTTTTCTATGAACTCACCGAGTTTAACCCCTGCTCTGTTTCACTCCGTAGTCCTTCCAAGACTCAAGCACTCTCTCTCTCTTACTCTTCTCCATTTCCTTCCCCTTGCTTGTAACCTCACGTGGCCCTCACATGCTTCCAAACCCTTCCTCCTCTACACTCCCAGCGATGGTGTTGCACTCACTGTTGCCGAGTCTGACGCAGACTTCCATCATCTCTCAGGCTACCACATTCAGGAAGTCGAGGAGTCAGTTTATTATGTACTCGATTTTTCAGTGACTGACTCAGTTGCATCGGCTATGGCGGTACAAATAACATATTTTCCTAACTAAGGTTTCTGCATTGGCGTCACTGGACACCATGCCATTCTTGATGGTAACACTAACATCATGTTTCTCAAAGCATGGGCTCATTCATGCAGACAACTAGAAGAGTATGAACACCCAAGCTTGTTGCCCGAACTAATTCCATGTCTTGACCGAACATTGGTTCAGGACCCAGAAGATCTTTCCTCATTGTACTTGAACCTCATGGCGATCATGAAGCAAAAATTGATGGGTACGGATTCCAACCCCAGAAACTTAAAGTCAATGCCATTTAGATCAAAAGATTCAACGAATAAAGTGAGAGCAATTTTCATGTTGTCTCGTGAGGACATTAGAAAAATAAGAGAAAGGGTAATTTCGGGGTTGGAAAAACTCCCCAAAGACAGCAGCCTTGAATCACTCCACTTATCAACTTTTGTGATTACATATGCCTATACATTGGTTTGCATACTGAGAGCTACAGAGTTGAAAAATACCAAAAAGGTCTTCTTCATATTATCTGCAGACTGTAGAGCACGTACCTTGAGTCGTGGGTTCGATCCCCACAGACGGCATTGATATGTTGTCATTCAATAATTTTTGGGATGAAGGTCGGGCTCAAACTCATCCCTGTTGTTCTTTACACAAAAATATCACTAAGCTAAAAACCCATCTAGCGCATTGGTTGCCTTGAGTTGGACTTAACAAATGACCTAACAAAATCGCCCATCTATCACTAAAAATGTGTACAAGAGGTTGATAAGTTCAAAAAACTGAGGTTGAGGGATGTTGAGCCATGGATATCCCTCCCTTCTCCCGCTTCCTCTCTTCCCCTACTCTCCCTTCCAAATTCAATCGTCCTCCTCCTCTTCTTCCCTCCAACCTTCCACCCTCCTTCCCTTCCCACCTCCTCATAAATTCTCTTCATTCCCTCTTATCTTATATTTCCAGCCCCTCCCTCTTGCTCCTCTGCCCTCCCATAATCAATTCCCTCCCAAGCGTTTTCCGGCCATCCCTTCCCTAAATAAAATTTCTGTTGGGCACCTAAAGACCCCAATTTCAAAAAAACCTCCTTCCTCGCATCCAAAGTTTTTAAATCCAAAAAAAACCTCTCCCTACACATCCCCCCAATCGGCCACCTCCTCCTCTCTCTTCAAGCTCTATTCTAAAACCTGAGCATTCTATAACCAGTTTCTATCTAGGAAACCTCCCCTCCAATGTAAACTCATCATCCTTTAGAAAATTCTTTTCTCCTTTTGGCTCAATTCATAGCATCTATATTCCTCCAAATCTTAATAAAGCAAATCAAAGATTTGGTTTTTTACGCTTGAGGGGAATTTCAAATCCTTCTGAAACTTTGGCTAAACTATCCAAAGTCAAGATTGGGTCACAGGCTCTATTCATAGACTTTGCCAAGTCTCCCCAGAAACCCATTGGCCTCCCTCTTTCCACCCAAAATCACCGTACGACATTAAAGGTAGCAAGGCCTCAATCATCATTTATCCCCTCCATCTCCTTCCAATCTCAAGCTAATAAAAAATCAAATGCATACCCACCAATTTCCTATACTGCCTCAAGCTCCAATTTAGAATGGTTAAATAGAAGTGCAGTTGGTCTTTTGGCTGAAGATTCAGAGTTCGCCTCACTCCATGACTCGCTATCCAAAAAGGGCTTTCAATTTGGGCAGCGGGTATGTTCTTATCACATTCGATTCAGTTACGTCCATGGAATCAAATATCCAGAATCATCAAGAATTACTTGCTTCATTCTTTGATTCAATTAAGCAATGGTCTCTTGATATGGTATCAAGAAAAAGGTTAGCTTGGATTAATTGCTATGGTATCCCCTTCATGTCTGGGATAAAGAATTTTTCACAAATTTTGGGAATCATTTTGGAAAATTCTTGGGTGTTGATCGGGCTACAACCTCCATGACTTCCTTTGATTGTGCTAGAATATTAATTTGTACTTCTTCTAGAGAGCCTATCAACAAGCCCCAAAGAAGTACCGTAGATGGCGATCCCTTTAATATTTTTCTCTTTGAAGAAATTATAATGGATTCAGACCGTCTTTTCGCGGAGGATAATGTGGAGTTTTGGGGTTTTGAGGGCAACTCTGATTTGGAGCCTGATAGATCTGATTTGGAGCTTGAAAGGTCTAGTAAGGATTTTTCAAATTCTGACCCATCAGTTGCCAAAGAAGTTTGTGGCAGTAAAGGAGATGGCGGCGATGCTGAAGAAGGTAGAGACAGTCCCAATTCCAACTTTTGCAATTCCAAGAAAACTGTTTCCATAAATCCAGGCAATGATCTCATCTTACCCCCCTCTCATCCAATTATATCTCCTTCCTCTATCCAATCACTATTCAACTCACCCTCTAACTCCTCAACTTTTAAAACTCCTCCCTTATCTCACAATCTTTCCCCGACAAAGTCTAGTCATCCGCCATCAAATTCCCTCTCTCCCAGAAATCCCTCCCCATAAAAGTCTCCACAACAAAACACAAAGAAGCCTGCCCAATCCCCCATCTCATCTTGCATGGACTCCCTTGGCTCTGATGAATTTGATAATCTTCCATTAGCCAAAATTTTGAAAATTCAACGCTTTAAAAAAAAAATTCATCCAAAAAAGCTAAAAAGATCCCAAAGACCATCTCCACAACCCGTCCAAAGACCTTACCTTCTGCCCGCCCCACTAAACCAAAAAAACTCAAGAAAGCCAAGGCCCAACTTTATCCAAATACCTCACCTGAAAGCTCTTCTTTTTCAGACCATCATATTCTCTCTAATAACAACAGGTTAAAAGTGTTAACCCCTTCAACCTCTTGTCCAATCCCTTCTAAATCCATCACCACATTTGCACCCCCTAGTGTCCACTTTGCTTCCCTTCTCCCTTTCGACCAGGAATTTCTTGATACCACTTGGAACATAGGCAACCTTTTGGGTATTGCAGAAGGTTATTCAAAAGATTATTTTCTTTCTAAACTCATTGCATCAAATATCTTTCCCAGTCACTAAGCCTTCACTCCATAACACCAATCATGCTCTATCCCCATTTCTCCGCCATTCTGATTCTCATGCATCTACTGGATTTATATGAGTTCTCAATCTCTTGCATAAATAAGTCACCTGCAGGACGATGATTTATGCCTCAGCCTAACACTTCTCTTCACTTCTTCCTTCACTATGATGTCTTTTTGGAAATTATGGACATCCATCTTCGGATCGTGGGGTGTTCTCTGTTTCTTCTATTAGTATCGGTGCAGTACTTTAACTCTGCATGATCATACTGTTTCATCCCACTAAATGCTTGTACTACTTTATGTTTTGGATCCTGTACTCTGTATCTTTTCCTAATTTTAATAAAATCTGTCGTCTTATCAAAAAAAAATGAAGTTGTAATCATGTTGCTATGAGTTTGTGAAGCGTGGTGTTGATTGAGTGTTGTAACTTGGATGTAATTCCTATTTGTAATTAATCGCTGTGTCTTATCTTATTAACAAAATAAATTAGGCTTATAAAAAAAATGTAAAGTTATGTGATTTCTCCTAATTAATCTCGTGTAGCACCATTAATTGTCCGATGCAAAAAGTCATGTCGCCATTTATTGATTCCGTCCGTCACCAATCACCATTACACCACTTTCATTATATTTTTCCTGGCATTCGGAATGGGATGAAACATCACTATCAGTACTAGCGTCCTTTTCCTTTATAGAAGAAAAACAATACAGTAGATATAAACCTATTTCAATATCACCCCACTAATGTTAAATATACACTTTAAACACTTTTTGGTTCCAAATTAAAATAAATGACTTACACATACGGGCAATGTTAGGGATCGCCCCTAATTAATCTTTTTTAGCGCCATTGTCACATGTAAAAAGTCTATGAAGTCTGTAAGGTAACTCATAACTTCTTATTTCACTTGCTGTTAGACCTGGCAAAACGAGTAGTGACACGACAACCCGACACGAAATTAGCAGGTATAGGTCAGAAATTTTCAACCCGTTTAGTTAAATGGGTCGACCCGACACGACACGAAAATTAGCAGGTCAGGTCGCGGGTTGACCCGCCAACCCGATAGGTACCTGTTTATGACCCGATTATATTTAGGGTATAGATATTTTACTGATTTAATATAAGAATTATTCAATATTTAAGGCTAAAGTTACTAAAATTATCCAAAAATATTTCTATAAATGCTTTAAAATATTATTATATTATGATTTTATAATTTATAATTTTATTTAATATATGAAAAAATCTAATTATATACCTATTTGCTTAAAAAATACGCAAAATAAAAAAATTTCAAACTAATTTTTAGGCTTATTAGGCTTAATAGGTAACCCGCGGGTCAACCCGAACCCGACACGATAATAAACGGGTTGGACACGACACGACACGATTATTAAATAGGTCGGGTCGGGTTGAAGATTTGAAACCCGATTACCTGTTCAACCCGACACGAACCCGACACGACAACACGAATTGCCAGGTCTACTTGCTGTAAGTTTTTTTTAATAATAAAACATATTTTTATTTTTCTCAATATAATTAATCATTTTACCATTTTGCCCTCCATTTTTTTAATATTGTAACGGGGCCTGGGCTGGGCCCGCTTACATTCCCAGTTACCACCCTCCGATGATCCCCAGATCCCACACGATACACAATATATCAGATGCAATACAGCCCCAGATTTCCCTTCACATAAAGGGCACAAATTTCAGCCAGTTCAGGATGGGGCCCAAATCTGATGAGTTGGTTTTTAAGAATGGGACCAAATGTTAAACGGTGAAAATGAAAAAAAATTATAACCAAAGAGAAAGCTTCCAATAAAATCCATGGCTACTACTGGTCCCGACCAGAAGGAAATTAAAAATGGCTACCCAGCTTTGGAATTCCCATTTTGGTAGTTGGCATTTGCGGTGCTCGTTACTACTACGTCGTCAACTTACACTTATTATTTATGGTATGCATTTATTTAATAACTGCAGGTAGTTGGCATTTGTGGTGCAACTTCTTCTTGTTCGCAAAAAACGAAGGTGAGTGGTTAGCTGGATTTGTTTCCACATTGGGATTGTGTTGGGTGGCCATTGCTGAGTTATGGAGTATCTTTTTACTGGCATACAATTGGCCTTTGACAAAGGTTTTCGCAAGGTTGCGGTGGGATCGGATTCATTTGGAGGTTGTACAATTAACGCATGCAATCACCGGTTGGTATATAGAAAGTGGTTCCCAGCTTCAGCGTGCTGTTCGTGGACTTTTTGATCATTCATGGGAGGTTTCTATTGTTCACATATATATATTCATCGAGAAGCCAATGCTTGCGCAGATTGGCTTGCCAAGTCTAGTTCCCAATTGCCCTGTGGTGTTCATTTTTCATCCCCCGGTGCCTAATGTGTGTCTTAGTCTTCTCGTAAGGGATTTGGATTTATCCCAAGTCTCTGTTGATGCTCCATTTGTGTGAGTTATGCTTCCTTAAGCCAAAAAAAAAAAAAATAGTCGCCACACTCCTTTTAATTAGAATTATTTTTTATAACAAGTTGATTACAATTGGAATTCATATCTATAGGATAGGGCATGGTGGGTGAACAGGTGAACATTCCAAGTGAATGTGGTCCATATAATTTTTTTGCCAACGTGGGAATTAAAATGCTACATTCCATTTCCAGCAATATGGGTACCTTTCCCCAAAATAATATACCTTGGACAGTTTCCTCATTTGGGTTGGTATAAATAGGCATGCAAGCCAGGCCCGTACATGCACAAAAAAACCCATCCACTGATTTCATAAACACAAACGCCAAGTTAAACCCTAACCTGTGCATCCCCCCGCTCGACGTCATGGCATCAACCAACCCCATAAAAGTACTCGAGGTCTGTAAGGTGAGCCCATACTTGGAATCCCCCGACTCGGCCACCGAGTCACATCTTTCCCTCACATTCTTTGACATTATCTGGCTTAGGTTCCATCCGGTTAAGCATATCTTTTTTTATGAATTCACCGAGTTAACCCTCGATTTGTTTCACTCGACAATCCTACCAAGACTCAAGCACTCCCTCTCCCTCACTCTCCTCCATTTCCTCCCCCTTGCCGGCAACCTCACGTGGCCCTCACATGCTTCCATACCCTTCCTCCTCTATACTCCAGACGACGGTATTGCACTCACGGTTGCCGAGTCTGACGCAGACTTCCATCGTCTCTCGGGCCACCACGTTCAGGGAGTCGAGGAGTCCTTTCATTATGTTCCTGAGTTGTCAGTGACTGAATCGGCTGCATCGGTTTTGGCGCTACAAATTACATATTTCCCGAACCAAGGGTTTTGCATTGGCGTCTCCGCACACCATGCCATTTTTGATGGTAAGAGTAACATCATGTTTCTCAAAGCATGGGCTCATTCATGCAAACAACTACTAGAAGCAGATGAACACCCAAGCATGTCGCAGGAACTAATTCCATGTCTTGACCGAACATTGGTTCAAGACTCAGAAGATCTTGCCTCGTTGTACCTTGACCGTTTGCTGGTCATGCAACAAAAGTTGGAAGGTAAGGATGCCAACCCCAAAAGCTTAAAAATAATGCCATCTGGATCAAAATTAGAGTCAACGGACAAGGTGAGAACAACTTTCAAATTGTCTGGTAAGGACATCAAAAAAATAAGAGAGAGGGTAGTTTCAGAGTTAGACAAGGCCCCCAAAGATAACAATATAGATCCAGTGCCACTCCACTTGTCAACTTTTGTCATTACATTTGCCTACACCTTGGTTTGCATAATGAAAGCTAAAGAATTGGCAGCAAGTAACAAAAAGATCTGCAACGTCATTGTTAGTTCAGACTGTAGAGCACGTTTAGAGCCTCCACTACCTGCCAATTACTTTGGTAATTGTATTGTTGGGTATGATATAGTGACAGAAGCCAAGAGTGTCATGGAAGAGAATACGGGTATAGCCTTTCTTGCGAAAGAGCTTTCTATGGGTGTAACCATGATCCAAAAGAGATCAGCCTATGAAAGAGCGAAAGAGAGACTAACCTGGGACCTAAATCATGCTGATGTAGAAGTGTTTGGGTTTACTGGCTCAACCAGGTTTGAAGTTTATGGGACAGATTTTGGATGGGGTAGACCAAAGAAAGTGGATCTCACTTCCATTGACACCGGAGTTATTTCGATAACGGAGAGCAGAGATGGAATTGCAGGAGGGGTTGAGATTGGCGTTGTCTTGACAAAACATCAAATGCAGATATTATGTTCTCTATTTGCTAGTGACCTTGAAAGTCAGAAGTCAGACAAGTGATGTTATCAGGACTCCTACCAATTGCAATTATATCTTGGCGTTGGATAAGACTAAGGCTGAAATAAATTAAAGAATGTTGTTGGCAATAAGGTAATGTGATCGCACATTATTCTTATGGTTTAATGACGCTATTTAGCTCTTGCTCATTTATTTCTTTTGTATTATATGTTAGCTTTGTATTTCGTATTTTGAACAATCCAATCTAGCTATGTGGGTTCTGTTAACTTTATTGTAATTTGATTTTGTCACGGTAAGGTAACTCATGACACTTTACAAGCGGTAAGGTTTTCTTTTCTTTTCTTTTTTAAAAACATATTTTTAGTATCATCAATATCATTAATCAATTATTATTTTGCCCTTGCTAGACAAAATTTACCGGTTCGACCATGGTAATCTCCAGAACCCACACAATACACAGCGTTACTATTACAGCCCAATTAGTGGTTTTTTTCTTTCCATTTTACTATGTGTCAAAAAATTTCTTCTCTTTTTTGGGTAGATCATGTGTCAAAATTTATACACTCTGACGATTTGATCTTGTGTTGAGGACAAGGTTCACTCTTCTTTTTTGTCTGAAACCAGGATCATATATTATATATATGCAAATCAAAGTTACAAAAAATGTTCACTCTTCTTGAAAAAAAAAAAAGGTTGACTCTTTGGAAGGCGAGCCTTTTGTGATTGGGTTGTGCTTTTGTGCACTATAAATAAAGTATTGACTACTAGTGCAAGTATACTAAGGATTTGTCTTCGAACTTTTAAAGACAAATACGTATATATATAGCCGAAAATTGCATAATATTTCCTTCCCCAGAGGAGGGAAAAGCTTTAATAATTACAGCACAATCTCACAAAATAAAGACAATGAAAGAAGGGATGTTAATTTTTCTTTCCATTTTTGCTCTACATCAACCGAATGGAATTAGAGGTGTTTTCTTTTTTGATGAATACATGGAATTAGAGGTTGAACTAGCTGGCTAAGTTAGATGAGCCGGATAATCTTTTAGAAACAATTTAATTTTTCCACAAAACAATAATTATTTTTAGGAGGGAATGATAGTTAAATGTGTTGTTTGAATTTATACATAGAGCCCACCCCGGATGTGGACCTAGTATACGAGAAAACCCAAAGTCCACAAGCACAACCCAATCGGAAAAGGCCCGCTTTCAAAGAGTCAACCTTATCTTTTTTTTCTTTTTCTTTTTTTTTTTGACAAGAAGAGTGAACCTTATCACCGACGCAAAATCAAGTCGTCAGAATGTTTAATTCTTTACGCACGATCTACCCAAGAAAAAAGAAAAAAAATTGACACATAGCTGTAACTGTAAGTGCCTTGGCACAAATAGTAAAATAAAAAGAAAAACAATTAAGATTCAATTTCAACAGCCTCAATTATTCAAGAATTCTTATGGGTCAATCATCTTGGACCACCAGTTTGTATCCGGTTAGACCAGTCAACTATGACCCACAACTTTTTTCCGAGTCTGTGTCCGGTCGAGTCTGCTATGATCCTTAGGTTCAATTTCAGTAGCCTTTATTTTTATCTGAGCTTTCTTTTTCTATTCTTTTTCTATGTTTCACTGACAAAATCAAATTACAACAAATTTAACAGAATCCGCATAGATTGGATTGTTCAAATAACTTAATATAAAGCTTACATATAATACAAAAGAAATAAACGAGCAAGAGCTAAATAACAGCATTAAACCATAATAAGAATAAATGTGCGATCACAATACATTATTGCCAGTAACCTTTTTTTTAATTTATTTCAGCCTTAGTTTTATGCAACGCCAAGATATTGCGATTGGTAGGAGTCCTGATGACATCATTAATTTGTCTGACTTTCAAGGCCACTAGCAAATAGAGAACAAAATATCTGCATTTGATGTTCTTTCAAGGCAACACCAATCTCAACCCCTCCTGCACTTCCATCTCTGCTCTCCCTTACAGAAATAACTCCGGCGACGTCAGTGGAAACGGCGTCCACTTTCTTTGGTCTACCCCATCCAAAATCAGTCCCATAAATATCAAACCTGGTTGAGCCAGTAATCCCAAACACCTCTACATCAGGATGATTTAGGTCCAGTGTAATTAGTCTCTCTTTTGCTAATGCATAGGCTGATCTCTTTTGGATCATGGTTACACCCATAGAAAGCTCTTTAGCAAGAAAGGCTAAACCCCTTTTCTCTTCCAAGACACTCTTGGCTTCTGTCACTATATGACACCCGATAACACAATTACCAAAGTAATTGGCTGGTAGTGGAGGCTCAAAACGTGCTCTACAGTCTGCAGGAACTATGACGACCACTTTTTTGTTATTTGCTGCCAATCCTTTAGCTCTCATTATGCAAACCAAGGTGTAGGCGTATGTGATGACAAAAGTTGAAAAGTGGAGTGGTATATTGTTACCTTTGGGGGCCTTGTCTAACTCTGAAATTACCCTCTCTCTTATTTTTTTTATGTCCTCACCAGACAATCTGAAAGTTGCTCTCACTTTGTCCGTTGAATCTAATTTTAATCTAGATGGCATTAATTTTAAGCTTTTGGGGTTGGAATCCTTACCTACCGACTTTTGTTGCATCAACAAACGGTCCACATGCAACGAGGCAAGATCTTCCGGGTCTTGAACCAATGTTCGGTCAAGACATGGAATTAGTTCCGGGGACAAACTTGGGTGTCCATCTGCTTCTAGTAGTTGTCTGCATAAGTGAGCCCATGCTTTGAGAAACATGAGGTTACTCTTACCATCAAAAATGGCATGTTGTGCAGAGACGCCAATGCAAAACCCTTGGTTCGGGAAATATGTAATTTGTAGCGCCAAAACTGATGCAGCCGAGTCAGTCACTGGCAACTCGGGTGCATAATGAAAGGACTCCTCAACTCCCTGAATGTTGTGGCCCGAGAGACGATGGAAGTCTGCGTCAGACTCGGCAACCGTGAGTGCAACACCGTCGCCGGGGGTGTAGAGGAGGAAGGGTTTGGAAGCATGTGAGGGCCACGTGAGGTTACCAGCAAGGGGAAGGAAATGGAGGAGAGTGAAGGAGAGAGAGTGCTTGAGTCTTGGTAGGATTGTCGAGCGAAACAAATCGAGAGTTAACTCGGTGAATTCATAACAAAAAATTTGCTCAATTTGTTGGAACCTAAGCCAGACAATGTCAAAGAAAGTGAGAGGAAGATATGACTCGGTGGCTGAGTCGGGGGATTCTAAGTATGGACTCACCTTACAAACCTCTAGTATTTTTATGGGGTTGGTTGATGCCATGAAGTTGATGGGATGCACAGGTTAAGCTAAAGCCTTTGTGTCTATGAAATCACTGAGATGAGATGGGGTTTTTTGAGCATGTACTGGGCTTGTCAATGGCATGCATGCCTATTTATACCAACACAAATGAAGGCACCGTGCAAGGTTATATTAATTTTTCGACAAAAAAAAAAGTCATATTAATTTTGAGAAGTGTACCCATATCGCTGGAATGTAGCATTTTCCAAGTTTGCAAAAAATTATATGGACCAAATTCATTTGGAATGCAAAAAATTATGTGGACCAAATTCATTTGGAATCTTCACCTGTTCTCGCCCAGTCCCACCATACTATCAATTATAAAACGTAGGCAAAATTTCAATGCACTAACATTAGCTTTAGCTCAAAATCACTTTCGCAACCTAAGTTAACCATTTTGGCAACTTAACAAATTTTGCGGTAATAAATTAGTGATTTAACTTTTTAAAAGTAACAAATCAGCTTGGTTGGTTGCTCTTTCGTTTCTATATATTTTCATTTCTGGGTAACTTAATGTTTGAACACTCCTTGTATGGTTCTGATGGTGGTTCTAATGGTATCATTAGTTTACGACTATTATGTTTCGACAAAAAAAAATAATAATTCGGGTTAATCATCTATAATTCGGGTTGCATTTTTGTTTTGGACACTATAACTTGGGTTCCATATGTGGTCATTTTTTGTGATTCTTTTCCGATATTTTTATACTATGAGCAATCTCTAGAGAATCTGTTAGGTTGGCAAGGATTTGTTCGAGTCACGATAGAATTCGATGTTCCCCAGCCACTTCGGCATGGGGTACATATTTTTGATACTTCCGGTCAAGAAGTTTGGATAAAATTTAAATACGAGAGATTGGGCGAATTCTATACGAGGTGTGGATTAATCTCACACGAGGTTTACAAGTGCAAACAAGCCCAATTGCCCAAATGAAGGCAAGGAATTACCAGAGGAGGATAGAGTGGATGCGTGCTAAAGAGATAAATGGTAAGCTTTACTCTGGACAGAAGTCGTTTCCAAACCTGCATGGAAGAGGCTCGCAAGGAAGACTCCAATTTAGCATCGACCATCGGCATAGGAGTGGATTGAGGCGCATGAAAGAAGAGAATGCTATAACGATGGTATGGAGGTGGTGGTACCTCTCTGCCAAGAGGGGATCCTAGGGAATCCTTGGTATCACCGGCGGGTTACCCCTTGAAGTAAATTGTTTTGTCATTTTGTCACAGGTTTGTGAGGACCCATATCCTCTCTTTCAATCCGATAGGGGTCCAACCATTTTGGCCATTGCTGTTAGTTTCTTAGCGTTTTTTGTACGCCCAATAAGTTACTCCTAGTTTAACGGTCTCTGATGACCTCCCTGGGTTTGTGGCAATAAGCTTTTATTTGTTTCTATCTCCTGTTTTGGCCTCAATCTATGATCAGAAAGACAGGGTGATGAACAGATGTCACGACATGTGCAAACTACCATTATCTTTGGAAGGTAGAGGGAACTTCAGTTCTTAGGTGGACATCTTTACTGCAAATAAAGGTCATGCTGCCTACTTGTTGTTGTGGTTGAGCATGCTCATCAGGCACTTTGGAGTGATCTGTTCAGAAACTATGCCTACTCTGTCAGTTTTCTTCATTATGCTATTTGGTTGCAATTGATGTATTATCTTAGGTTTCTTTTTTTACATAGACAATGTACATGATTTCATCCTGTTTATGGTTCGTGATGGAAACTAGTGTTGGTTTGTACTAAGCCATCACTTCATTTCCGTTCAATTGGGATTTGCAATTGGTACTTCTTAATTTCTATATCAGTTTATGTGTTCCACTGGCAAAAAAAAAAAAATGCATATATATAACGTAGTCCAAGTCCAACACAACTTTCTACACAGATGGCGAGCCGATCCCTCGTGATGATATCAACCACTTCTTTTTGCCGACAAAACAGTTCATATTTGAATTTTTTCTTTTCCAAAATTTTGACAGAATCATGCATCCTTGAATTACCAAAACCAATAGAAGAAACATTACAACTTACACGTAGTTTATTCGTTTAATTTCCCCCAACGAAAATGAGAAACGTGCCATACAGATGATCTGTTATGATGAATAATTAATTATACACTATTCCAACTCGAGGATGTGTCTTTAAGGCCATCGGCAAACAGGGACCGGAAAAGCTCCATTTCATGCCTCTTCAACACTAAACCAAGCTCAACTCCCCCACCACTCCCATCTCTGCTCTCCGCCATGGAAATAGATCCCCCTCCATCAATGGAAGTGATCTCCACTTTCCTTGGTCTTCCCCATCCGAAATCACTCGAATAAACCTCGAGCTGGATTGACCCTGCAACCCCAATCTTTTCTACCCCAACCAGTCCCCCACTGAAAAATTTTGCCAGCTTCTCTTTAGCCCCCTCAAGAACTCTCCCTTTCTCGACTCCTTCCATTAACCCACTAACCTCCTTTGCCGCCCAAACTAACCCACCCGCCCCAATAAACGCCGCTGCTTGTGTTTCTACCCTATGGATGCTCACGCAGTTACCGAAATAATTTTCAGGTATTGGTGGCTCTAGACGGGATCTACAGTCAACTGGGAATCCAACAATAATCCTGGTCTCACTTTCTAGTCCTTTGGCTCTCAATATGCAGACCACTGTGTAAGCAAATGCAATGACAAAAGTTGACAGCTGATCCTTCGCTAGACTGGAGCTTTCAAGTAGCTTCTCTCTTAACCTCTTTATGTCTTGACCCGACAACTCAATAGTTGTCCTAACTTTATCAGGGGGAGATCCTGGGAGAGGGAGTAACTTCAAACTCTTAGGATTATTAGATCCTAAATCTGCCAACTTGAGTTCAGACCAGTTCTTCAAGTACTCACTGGCAATATCTTCCGGGTCTTGAATGACTTCGCGATCAAAAACAGGGGTCAGCTCCGTTAACAAACTGGGTTGATGATGACCCGCTTCTTCTTCTTTCATGTTCTTGCATATGTGAGCCCAAGCTCTTATAAACATTATAGTACTTTTGGTATCAACAATGGCTTGGTGTTCGCATACCCCAATGCAAAAACCTTGGTTAGGGAACAACGTAATCTGTAAGGCTATAACGGGTGCAGCCGAGTCGGAGACAGCCAACTCGGGTATGTAAGGATGCGACTCAACGGCTTCACGCACTTGGTCGTCGCCGGAGAGGCGGCTGAAGTCCGCATGAGACTCTGCAACTGTGAGGGAAACACTGCCATTGCCTGGAGAGTAGAGGACGAAGGGCTTGGAGGCGTGAGGGGGCCATGCTAGGGTACCTGAGAGGGGGAGGAAGTGGCCGAGAGCAAAGGAGAGGGACTTCTTGAGCCTGGGGAGGATAACTGAGTGGAAGGAATCGGGGGTTGACTCGGTGAGTTGGTAGAAGAAGATGCGCTTCACTGGGGGGATTTTGAACCAGAAAAGGTCTAAGAAAGTGAGGGGGAGAGATGATGACTCGGTGGTGGCTGACCCGGTTGAACCCAGAAATGGGGTCACCCGGCATACCTCCAAGATTGCAACTGGGTCGATTGATGCCATGAGCTGTTTTCTTTTTTTTTTTTTTTGGTTGAATATCATGTGTGATTGGTTGGATTTTATAAGTGTATGTAAACAAAACAAAAGGGCTTCCAATAAAATTAATGACCTGGGGAAGTAGAATCTTTGGTGTGGGGGGGTAGTTGGCAAATGCGGTGTTTGTTACCTGTACGTGGATTTCCATTAAAATGGTGGTTGTTGACTTCTTGTTTTCATTTAAAGCTTATTGAACTGAAGGTTGATTCGGGCTGGCTAACAAAATCCATTGGGCCTGTGCTGTGGGAGACGAGAACCATTGGAATTTGTTAACAGTAATACATGGGGCATCTTGGGACTAGAGCATATTCGGGACCTTCGTTGAAGGAAGTTCTTTTATGGGCCCAGAAACAAGTATATGGGCCATTCAATATATTGAAAGGCATCTTCCCCCGGGGCCCGTACAAAGAACATGAGGAATTCAGGAACTTTTGACAATTAGGGGAGGAGGATGGTCTATCTCAAAAGTCAAAAGGGACTAGAGGCTTTAGTTTTAATTAGACTTTTGACAATTTAATATTTTTTAAAAAAACTAAGCCAAACTCTATTCTTTTTCCTCCTCTTTTTTTTTTTTTTTTTAACCCAAGCCAAACTCTGTTGTTTAACTTACAATAATGAAGTTCCAAAGCCGATATAAGATTATCAGAAATCTCCTAAAGGTGGCAATTTGTTATTTGCAAGCCTTGATAATAATACAACAAAACCAAAAATAGAAGCCATAAGAAAATATTAGCATCAAAAGAAGCCATAAGAAAATATACTTGGGTATTATTCCAATAGAAACAGTGACTCTAAACCTTGTAAAAAACACTTTGGTGTTTGAATAGAAGTATTGTAATTCTGTGTGAGTTTTAATACAATCGTTTATATCAAACAAAAAAAAGAAATCTATCAAACCTTTTGATCCGATGAATGTATTGGTATACTATCATTGATAGATAATACTCTTGGCAACATGGAAAAAGGAAGTCACCAAAGTCTATTACTAATATTTGAGCCAAAAAAAAAAGTCTATTACCAATATTTGAGTAAAAAAAAAAGTCTATTACTATTATTGTCTTGTTAAGTAACAATTTGGAATATAACACTGGACAATTTGGATTATCGGAGGCAAAATATCTGGACAATGTCCTAAAAGCTCTGACTCTTCCAAGAACTCCATGACGTCAAAGTCAAACATTTACCATGGCAACCACATTACTAATTATTTTGATCAGGAACTAATTTTTTTTTAACAATTCACTAACTCGTTTTAATTTTGTAAACTTTATAAGCAGGGATGATTTTGGCAGGGATGGGAAGCTATAAGAACGCCGGATCATACAAGAACAGGACAACTTAATTGTACCATGCCACGATAAACCCTAACAAAAAAAATTGCACAAATACGAAGACCGGACCCATACCCCTAGGTAGCTAACCACCCGCCTCTGCTTTTTTTCGTGCCCGAACTGTTCGTTTCTCTTTTCTCGCTCGCTCGCTCCTGTACTCTGTGAAACAAACACACTGTGTGCTTGCCATCTCACATTCTCAATACCCAACTCTCGCGAGCTCTAACATTTCAATATCAGGTACTTTTTGAGTGTCTTTTCCTGTATTAGAGTGTACCCATGTTCCAGGTCTTTTTTGGTATGAGCAGTGCATTTGTCTGGTTTGTGGGGGTATTTTGGTGTTTGTGCCTTGTGGGTTTCTGCTAATAGTTGCTTGTCTTCCTTGTTTATGGGATGGAGCTTTTCATTATGGGTTGTAGTTACTTCTGAGGCAAAAAAGATGATGTTTTTATTTATGTGATGTTCTGTTTAGAGTCAATGTTGGTCAAAATATTGGTTGATTGTGTTGAAGTTGTTGGCTTTCGGTTACGGGAAGTTTCATTTTTGTGTTTCAAGGGTCTTTAGGGTGTGGTTTTGCTGTTCCCAGGGTTGTGGTGCACTACATTTAAAGATCTAATTTATCGAGCTTTCTTCCCGAGTTTTAGGGTTTTGTTTGTGGGTTTCACAAACTGTTGTCTTTTGCCTCTGGTTTCGAGTTATACAGGCGTTTTCTGGGTAATGCTTCAAATTTGTGGCACCAACTTTTAGTTTGCTCCCCCGCTCGTGTTGATTTTAGAGTCTTTTTTAGTTTCGTGAATATCTACTGAATTGACATAACATGCACTTAATTCTGCAGCCCGCTTTGGCAGGATCACTGGCCTTTTTATTATGTGTGCTCTTTTAGTTCTAACTGCGTTTGCCCAAGTGTGCAGCCCACTGTCACTTAGCAGTGGGTTTTTAGCATGCACATCTGGCTTCCTTACGATTCATGATATGGTCTTATTGTGGTGGTTGGATTGCTTGTCTCTTGGTTATTATTTTTGTTCTGTGATTGCAGGTTAATGCTTACATGTTTTAGTTGTGAGGTTTCAAGGGGCTTTTAATCAGAATTCTCTTTGACAAATTGTTTTATGGCAGAATGGCATTGCAAACAGCTGGTGATTCTACTGCCCCCAGTGCCCAAACAGTTGGAAATGCTTTTGTCGAGCAATATTACCACATTCTGCACACCTCTCCTGAACTGGTTTACAGATTTTATCAGGATTCAAGTGTCCTAAGTCGGCCCGATGCAAATGGAGTGATGACTTCAGTAGCAACCATGCAAGTAGGTTTCTCGATGCAGTCCCTGTGTGCCTTTTGCTATCAATGCTAAGTTGTTTAGGTTGGATGGACATTTGTATGTGAAACACTGCATCAGTATTACTGAGGAAAGCAAGAAGAATTTTGAATGATCTCATCAATGAAGACGTTTAGCAAACTAACTTCAGCACCTTTGTTGCATTAGTTTTTCAATGGACTTTTTCTACTTCTCACTACAAGATCAATTCATCCAATGTAATTTGGTGAACTATCAAGCAAGCTGATGAATCATGCTGTCAGTCTTTGATCCAATATTACTGAGATTGTAGTCCCATTGGTTGATAATCCTAACACATAGTAGGTTTATATGTTATGAACCGGTTTTAGTGACTGTTAAAACATCACTTGTACATATAACTTCCTCTCATGTGGATAACCGAGTTTCTGAACTATTTTCTTTGTTTTTGCTGAAACTTCTGATAGGCGTGCCTATAATACACTGTGAGGTTTTAGCTTGTTATGCCAACTCCTTGGACTAAAAAGGTTTTGCCTTGGCCCAATATATAACTAACTCTGATGAGTTTTAGCTCTTGCAAGAGAAGGGTTGTAGGCTTACCATTTTCCTCAGTTATATGCGGAGTTCATTTACATTACTTTTTATTTCATGATATTCTGGTCATTTCTCATCAAGTATGTCTCTCTATCGCAGACAGATATTAGCTCATGTACTGCATTCTTTTCTTGGGTTACACTTGCTTTAAATACATGAATACTTTTATGCTTAAAGAAATGGTATTATCTTGTGCAAAAGAATATTTGATATTTGTTTCCCCTAAGCAGGGTATCAACGAGAAGATACTTTCCTTGAATTTCAAGGACTGCAAGGCAGAAATTAAAACAGCTGATGCTCAAAAATCTTACAATGAAGCGGTTACTGTGTTAGTGACTGGGTGTCTAACAGGCAAGGATGACTTGAGAAGGAAATTTGCCCAATCCTTTTTTCTCGCACCACAAGACAATGGATATTTTGTCCTTAATGATGTTTTTAGGTATGTGGAGGACACTGATTCACCGGGGAATCCACCAGATAATGGCATTGAGAAACCATCACCTACATCTCCTGGTAGGGTTTTGTACTCTGTGCTTGTTTTAGAGTTTCTGGTATCATTGGTTTACTTCTTGTCATGGCATCATGTGCTATCCATCATTTTGTCGTTCTTGTTTCTAGAGCGCTCTCATGTTCTGGATCCGCCTGCACCAGACCCAGCAACTTCTGGTGGGGAAGAGCATACGAATATTGCTGAGAGAGTTGATGATCAATTTGCTCATGCAAATAATTTAGTTAATGGCACAGAGGTTGATGTAGGTTCTGAACCACATTCAAATGGCAATGGGTTTTCTGTAGTCACCGAAGCAATTCCTTCTCCTGCCGAAGAAGATACTCCAAAGAAGTCTTATGCATCAATTGTAAGTCAATAGCCAGAGACTCTTTAGTGGGTTTATGATGTGTTAATTTCTTCACATTCACTAATTCTTCCCATAGGTCATAGCAAAAGGAAGTTCTGGCCCAAGAAAAGTTTATTTGCCTGCTAGTACCGAAAAGGTAGCTCCTAAGAAAACTGAGAACCAGTCTTCAGGTTCAGCAGGACCTGAAATTGAAGCTGAAGCAGCTGTGCCAAGCGGCAATGATGCCCAAAAAAGTAGCAACGATCAAGAGGAAGGTATGTAACAGCCTATATTGTGCATGGCTGTGGCAAGTATATCCACAAGTCTGTGCGATGTAAATTTTTGCAATGTTCTCATCCAGCCTCTTCTGTTAAGTTCCCTTCTTTGTGTAGAAATGGCAAGTTCGTGATACATTAGAACTTAAAATCATGCATTTGAAAGATTGTAAAGGGACTGATAATACTGTCATGTGATATGGCTTTTCCATTTGCAATCACTCTATATCTTCAGATATTCTAAAATCTGGTTCTTGTGTGACTTCTTTCCTGTGACAGTTGAGGGCCACTCAATTTATATTCGCAATTTGCCCTACAACATGTCTGCTGATCAGCTTGAGTCGGAGTTCAAGAAATTTGGACCTGTCAAGGAAGGAGGAGTGCAGATCAGATATAATAGGGTTAGTTCAACATGGCATAAGTTATAGTTTTTGATTTTGTTCTAATTTGCATGACTTATCATCTCTTTTCTTACACTTGTTGTTTTTGTACAGACGCAAGGATATTGCTTTGGTTTTATTGAGTTTCATTCTCAGAGCTCGATGAATAATGCAGCTAAGGTTTGCCCTTCTTTAAATACATGTTTATGTGCGTAGATAAATTTGTTCCATCATCTGTTTGCTGCATTTATTGTATCCATCTTGTTGCATATTATTTATTTTAGCTATCATATTGGCATTCTTAGGGATTTTTTTGTCTGTTTAAGGTCATGTATTTAGTGAATTTCCCTTTTTCTTGGGTTCTTAATTCTTCATCATACTTTGCTGGTACGCCTTTATGTTCTGCTTAGGGTTGTGTATCAGTGGATGTATCAATCATTTTATTTTTTTTCTAGTACTGCTTTTGGTAAGGTAAGTAGGCCTTTCTCAGCTCTGTCCATCTCTAGAAGCAGGATAATAAAGGAAAAAATGGGACAAGGTGTGATCTGTATTATGTCAAAACAGGGCTAACAATGCATAAGGTTGAAGAAGGTAGAAGAAGCTCTTCAAGGTGTTTTATTAAAACGTACTTTAGATAGGAGAATAGTTAGCAAAACAAAAAAAGTATTTTAGCTGTAAATGAGAAAAATACTTGAGAAGCATAAAAGTCACTCCAAAAAATAAAAGACGGATGCAGCCACGATGGATGACATCACTGCATTGATGCGCCATTTTTCTCTTTGATTCGTAGCATATGTAGTAACAGTGATTCATGATGAAATAAGGTAATCTTACTTGTCTGCAGCATGGAAGGTTGTGCATCCTTACATATTCTGTTGTTCTTGTTGTCATAAGATATTGAGGCATTATGCCATGGCTGTCCTGATGTGTATCTCAAGGTTATTGATCGACTGCCTTTTCCATTTAGTGTCTGATAGTAGATATCAATTCTTCTCTGAGACATTAACGGAACTTACTGTTTCAGGCTTCACCCATTACTATTGGAGGGCGTCAAGTTGTTATTGAGATAAAGAGATCAACCAACCAAGGTAAATGAAGGATTGTCTTCATTGTTCAGTATTCATTTGTCATATAACTGGATGTTTACAGTTCTCGCATCTCGTCATGATATTGGAAGAAAATGGAAATATTTTTTATTCTTATATGTCTATTGTATCGACATTTTATGGTCGAGCTACCTTCTCTTTTTTGGTGCTAGCACCTTTTGTTATCCTTGGCTGAAAAATCAAAATATCTAATCAAGTTTGGTTGCCGCTGGTTTCTACAGCTGGTAGTGGAAGAGGCAGGTTTCCTTCTGGAAGAGGAGGTTTTCGGAGTGACAGCTTCAGGAGCCGTGAGAATTATGGTGGTGGCCCTGCTTTCAGAAGAAATGAGTTCAGAAGCCGGGAAGAATTTTCAGGTCGAGGTAGAGGTTCAAGCGGGCAAGGTGAAGGTTACCAGCAGGGTGAAGGAGGTTACCAGCAGGGGAGAGGGGGGAGAGGAAGAGGAAGAGGGAGAGGGAGAGGGAGAGGGAGAGGCACAGGCGGGCGTACAAGTGAAACAAAGCATGAAGCTGTTTCTACATGAATTCAAGTGCATTGAGTTTTGCGGCTGCTTATCCAATACCTGCTCTGTGGGTCTTTGGTTAGGCACTTGAAAGAACTCACAATTTGTGCTTCTGTTTTAGGAATGGGATGGAGAAAACATCGTTATTGGATCCTAACTTGGCGATAGTGTTAAGATGAATAGGTATTTTGTGATAGTTTATTGACTTAATAGAAGAATTAGGGGTAGAGGCAAGTCATTTTCCCCTTGGTGGGGTGGTTCGTAACTTCGGGGATCCTGAGGTTATCCTACAGATTTCCTTAACATTACTCTGGTGGAAGCTGCACAGTTGTAGTAGTCGCATTAGCTGTAATGATCCTATACTTTTTTTAACTTGATTAGTTGAATTCGACTTGACTTTAATGGTTGATTTCATGTGGAGCTAGTGTGGGATATGGATGAGACCAATATATTGTTTTCATGGGTGGCTAGTTGGCTTGAATCTTTGATCAAAATTCGTTTCTGCATAATGGGTTATTGATGGGTGGATGATGGTGGTACCACAAGGGTCAGGATCGGCAACTTTGTACATCAAGTGGCTCGTTTGATTAGTCAATTCTTCAAGGTTGGCCTTTTCTATGTGAATGGACGCATGCTTACAACATCATAATAACAATCACTGTGCGATAAAAAATAATAACAATCACTGTAAAACTTTCCTGTTCATATTTTTTTTGAAAAAAAATTCCAGATGAGGAGTCAGGAGGAATGCATCAGTCAAGTCTTATTGATTTGCTCTTTTCCCCCATTAGCTGTTATCTGCCCTTTCTGCTTGACACGTATACTTCATTAGATGTCCAAAAGCATTTTCCATCACAAGTTGGTAATGGAAAAAAGGTTTTGTAAAAGCTGGTCTGTCTTTGGTCCTCCGTGGGGGCCCACAATGAGATCTCCGCCTTGATCTGCATTCTTTTATTATGGGCTTTCTCAGTCCAGATTGGTGGGATTACTTTATTTTATGAGTTTTATGGCAAGTTGATGATTTATTATTTTTTTATGGTCAAGTTGATGATTTTTTTTTTTAAATGAAACAAGTTGATGATTATTTAGAGTTGGTAATTACGAAGAACAGAACCGAGTTGTAAAACACGTTGTTCCGAGGTTGAAGAGTGAAAAGGGGATTTTGTCCTTCATGGAAAATGAAAATCCAATAAGGAGATGAAAATAATGCTATGTACAAAATTTTGTATAGATGAACTATGATGCTCCATCCAGTAGTGGCATCTCCCATACTGTTTATTCAAGAAAACATGGGTTGAATTTCAAAGATGGTTAAGAAAATTGGGTCGCTTCTAGAATTTTAATGAACCAAAAAAAACTATGATGATTGAGGATTTATTTGATAAAAATATCCATTACTCATCGCATCATAGAGCACACATCTGAGCGTATAAATATTTAATATTCTTCCTCTTTTTTACTTCATAAATTTCATTTTTGTTTTGAAGAACAAGTGGCTAAAAACAAATGTTAAAGTATGCAATTTTTTAAAAATCGAATTAAAATATAAACTTTGGTTACTAGATTACTGAGATTCAAACTTTCAAATCAATCTGAGAAACTATAACCGGGAAAAAAATATATTGAAAATTGAAGAGAGAGATCCTTGATCCTTCAAAAGAAATGCAACTTGCATAAGCTGTCTCTCTACGCGTCACCCGCTGTATCATTGAAGAAGAGTAAAAATGGTCCAACAACAAAGAACATATCTTTCGCAAATCTTCCAAGATAACAAGAATATCATGCTGGGTTAATTATTATATACGAATGACTGCCACCTCTCTTAAAAAGCGAACGATTGATATACAATGAACTAAAATTTTTGCATTATTTGTTTGTTTGCTTTACAAGACAAAGCAAAATTAATTAAGATTCTAAACCATCCCAAGAGTTACTAAAACTTGAGATTATCCATGTGTCTACATTCCTAACTTAAGTGAAGAAATCCTTGCGAGTCATAGGCCGTTAGCCTGCCCCATAAAAACCTTGTAAAATAAATGTAGATACAAATAATATCTCAAGTTGGCCGTACACAAACAAGAGCTCCAAGACAAATCGTTTTAGCCCATGGTCATCAGCTTTAAAAAAATATATGTATATTCCTAAGATGTCCAGCCAATACTATGATTCTTCCCCGGAATTTTAAAATTCTAGAAACATTAAAATAAACAGCCACACCTTAGCCAGCTTATCCATCATAAACAAAAGGCAAAAAGAAGATTAGGGATGCATGAGTCACGCATCTTGACAAGGCAACCCGTCACAAATTCCTAAAAATCCTGAACAACAAAAGCGATTGATCATCAAATATATACAAATCCACTTGTGTCAATCTGGTTAATTAACTTTGTTTTCATTTTCTGAAGAAATATCAGTTGCAAATTGGAAGGCTCCTCCCAAGTCCCACCACCACCTTTTCCTTTCCAAAAATCAATCATCATTCACACCAAAGAAAATAAGCTGAGCCAGCACAGGAAAATCTCAGGAGGATCAAATTGAAAGAGAGAGATTCTAGAGGAAACAAACCAACAACAAAAAAAAAAAAAGGAAAAAAAAGAAACAGTAAAGAGAAATAGAGAGAGAAATAGAGTTTGCGGCATTACGAGGCCGAGACATTAGAGGGACACGTGGTGTTCCAATCCTGAAAGTACATCGTTTCATCGTACGACACGTGTTGGTTCTTTGTCTGTCCGAAAAGCAAAACAACCTTTTTGGACCAAAGAGTTGGTGACGCTTGTTTGGCGTCTCCTCGGTATCCGCTACTTCCATCGCCCACGTGCCCCCTCTCCTACCCCTCTCTTACATGCCCTCCACGTGTCGCTCTTATATGTCACTGCGAGGGCATTCCCGTCATTTACGCCGCTCCTCTCTCTGTCATCCCCACATTCGTCAAGGGAGGGGGACATGAAAGTTTATTTTTTCTATTTTTCCTTTTTTGATTTTATCTATCTATCTATCTATCTATCTTCAGCTTTCATATCCTCCTGTCTTGCTGCTTCTCTGGCCTTTTCTGGTGTTGGTTAATTTCAATGGTTCCTCTTGTTTTCCCGGGAAGTTTAGGAACCAAAGTAGAGAGCTTTGTGGTGTTTTGAATGTGAGTAGCACTTGGCGGGTGAGTTTTCAATGGAGAAGCTAGGAATTATTTCGAGCTCAAGCTCATGTTTTTTGGGTTGGGATTTGAAAGAAGCAGTGATTCTTAAAACTCCTTTTCTTTGTTTGGACTTCTGGGTTTCGATTTTCTTGCTTCCTACTCGAAATCTCTCTTCTGGGTATCGCTAAAGAATTTTATCAAACTTTTTCTTTCCAATTTCTACTTGGTTTTGCTTGCTTAGTCATCTCTACCATCAAATGGCACAAGCAGACAGGTTTCAGAGCATAGATGGCCAACAACAACAACAGCAGCAGCAACAACAAGTACTACGCATGTTCCTGGAAAATGGTTTGTCTAAAGATTTGTTGCAGAGTTTCATGCCCGGGAATCCTTTGAATCTCAAGCTGCACGAGGGGGTAGAAGAAGAGGAAGGAGACATTGAGCTTAGCCTTGGGCTCTCATTGAATGGAAGATTTGGTGTCGACCCCAGAGCCAAGAAGCTCACTAGATCATCTTCAATCCCGGATTTTATTAACCCAACCAGAGAAAATGGGAGTGCTCTCATGGGGCCCGGAACTAGTTCCAATCTTGTGAGGACTTGTTCTTTGCCTACGGAGACAGAGGATCAGTGGAGGAAGAGGAAAGAGGTGCAGATGCAAAGGCGGATGGAGGTCAAAAGGAAGAGACTTGAGAAGAAGAGTAATTCCAAGGCAGTGAAGGACATGATCAAGGCCTCTCTAGAAGAGAACGGTGAGGAGGATAAGAGAGAAAATGGCAACATTGGGAATCATCATGAAAGACGGTTTCAGAATTTCAATGGTGTTCTTGGTGGCACTGGTGTGGACGAGCTTGTACCTGGGGCAGAATTAGCAGCACCAGTATTACATGGGTCGATTGGATCACAAGGCAGCGGGTCATCAGGGATAACAGATTCTGAGACTCAGCCAGTTCAAGGTATAGTTTCTTTCTGCACTTGATTTCTTCTTCTATTTTCCCTGATAAAACTACTTGCTTTTAAACTGATCTATTTGTTCGATTTATACTTATTTCGACACTTGATGAATTGTTGTTGTTCTTGAATTATTGTTCTTGTTTTACTTTTATTTACTTAATTAAGCTTACCACTGGCTTGTGTTATTTTTGTTTTTGTTGCAATCTTTGACCTTTTGTGCCCATCTTGTTGATTGTATTTTCCTTCTCGATATCATGCTGTGAATCTCGTTTGGTCTCTTATAACTCGCGCTTTATTACATGTCATTTAGCTCTCCTAATAGGTTTGATCGTCTTCCAGTGCCTTAATTCGGTCTCTTACAGTTCAGTTGTTCTTCAGTGTCTTTAGACTTTCCTTAGCCTATTTTCTCGTATGGCATGGAGGACATGTGATCAAGCGTTAGCAATATAAATTGGTGGTCCTAGAAGCTAGGATGCACACCAGGAGTAAGAGCTTTTTCCTTGATTTGGTTTCGTACATACCATCTGGACTAGAAGCTAGATCAAAGCATTCCTAATTTGATTTATCTCAATTTCAAATTCTTCCTATCTAAAAAATGAAGAATCTTTTGTTTAACGGGTATGCATGGAATTCTTTAGTTTGATACTATTCATATTCTTTTCAACAAACTGCAGATTGGTGAAAGATGTTAGGAAGGAACTCCATTTTTCTTTTAACAACTTAATTTTCTTTAGATATGGTAGAAATTCTCAAAGCTGGCAACACGTTTTAGTGTTTACCCTTTTAAGGAGAGAACTGCCACAACCAAGCAAGATGATACCGTCAGATGAAATTGATAGATTATTGTTCATGGTACTAGAAATGGGTCCCATATCTTAAGCAACATCGTAGAGATCATATATTCGCGTCACATGGTGAAATTTCTGTGAAGAACAGATTGTCAACAATCCAATCGAAGTCAACCTACCACGTTATTTTGGTTTTTGATTCCCTTTGGTAGCCATTTTGCAAGATTCGGAAGATTCGAATACTCCATGATGTTGATAATAATACTTAAACTGATCTTCGTCCCAACTTGCAAGGGAAAAATACTTAAAAACTGATCTTCATTCCCACTTGCAAGGAAAAATGCTTTGCATCAACAATAACTAGACATGGCTTGTCCTATCCTATCCCTGCATATCTTATGGCGTGCTTGAGGGATCCATATGATTTTGCAATGAGGACCATATTCTGAGGTGGCAGGACTTGGATGATCCTCTTGTGTTATGACCTAACTAGTATTTATGGTTGATTTCTTATAGATTATACTCTTAGAAATTTGAGATTGATGTATATTGTCTGTGTCAAATGGCAATGTGTGCATTCTCCACTCCGAACATTTATGCAGTTACTGAATTGATTGGTATGCAGGCATGAACAAATGCACTACTGAGGCAAGGAGCCCTACTAGTGTTCAGACATTGTCAGAATGTGAGCAGAAATCGATGATTACACCTAGAGTACCAATTACTCCAGCAGTTTCAGGCAGTCTTGCAGGAGCCAAGGCAGAAAGTAACGGGTGCAATAAACCGAAGAGTGCGGGGAAGAGAACTAAGGAGGAGATGGTGAGGGACGTGCTGGAAGAAATGCCATGTGTGTCTACCAAAGGAGATGGACCCAGTGGGAAGAGAATAGAGGGTTTTCTCTACAGGTTTAGGAAAGGCGAGGAGGTGAGGATAGTTTGTGTCTGCCATGGAAACTTCCTTTCCCCGGCGGAGTTTGTCAAGCACGCTGGTGGTGGTGATGTAGCACAACCTCTTAAGCATATAGTCGTCAACCCTTCTCCACTTTTGTAGTGGCAGCTCTCTGGTTACATCTCTTGATGAACAAGACAACTTTCCTTAGTTTCTTCCCAGCAATGCGGTTCCAGAAATTGCTTCTTTACTGTAGATTATTATTGTTATTTTTTAAAGAATTTACTTCTGCATCAAGGTTATCTTAAAGTACAGCACAAATATTGGTCTGGAATTAACAGAAGACTTGCAAGTTGCAACAGCTCAATGGTGTGGTTAGTTACTACTATTTCAGTTTTACGGTGAGGACATTCCTAGAATTATTAAAATACTCTGAAGGATCAAGTTGCATTTCTCTGCAAGTGGTGCGGCGAGATAAAGGGTCCCCATCCAGGGCCACTTTCCATTTCTTTAATGCCTCCAAAGTTAAAATATCCTTCTTATTCATTCATCTGGTCGGGCATTTCACGCCAACCTATCAATTTTATGACCATACTTTAGTAATGAAGAGCAAACAAACAAATCTCTAGTAAATCTCCTTTTCATGGCTTTATTAAAACAAATGGACGTGTACACAACATGCAGAATATAAATATCTGCACTCTTCTGCAGATTCATCAGAAATTGGAATCAATTGGACATAAACTATACACACAGTCAATAGTTTGGTTGATAAACTTTCAAAATTCGACGTTTCCATACGGTAACCAAACCATTAGTTACTTTTAGGCGCAATTTGTACTTCAACAGAGAGCGGAACTCCGATTTAAGTGCATAACTATAGTTGTTAAGCAAATTAGTTTTTTCCAAGAATATTTAACTAGCTCTTCAAATCTTTCTATTATCAGCTGGTGCAATAACTCATAGGCAGGGCTTCAGTTTATATAAACTTCTTCAGAGTAGGCTGACTTGTTCTGGTGTGGCGTTGTGAGTTTCACATTTTGGAGCAAAACAAAATTAACCTCGATTTTTGGACTTTGTTTCTTTCAGGGATAGGTTTTGCATCCTGAAGAGCAAAATTCAAATCAAGCAACTGTATTCTCCAACGCATACAACATCGTAAATTTCAAGCCATCCTGCTTTTAATTAATTCGTTGACACTATCATACTAACATTCCGCTTCTTTTGATCGTGGCTATTTGCATTCTTGTATTGTTGAAGCTAATCAACGTAAGCGAAGAAATCTTATCTGATTTCCACCAGCTCGGACAACAAGCAATACAGTCCTAAAAGAAATGTAAAAATGAAGGCTGAACACTCTTAAACAACTCTGTTTTTTTTTTTTTTTTTGTGTGGAAAAAACCAGTGGTTTTTTCCATAAAATAACGCAGACAAAGACAACCTGACTGTACAACTTCATAACCACAGAACCAATGTTTTGCTGTTAATTGATTTGGGATTTGGTACAATCTTCATGAAGAATAAAAATCCAAGGTTCTTCCCCAGAATTTTAACGCCTGAGATGGCTCTCAATATGTATCTTCGACCATTTATAAACAAAGTTCCATTGTCTTGAAGACACTTGACAGAATTTCGACAAAAAAAAAGAACAGCAGTAATTGGCTTGAAAAAGATAGTAACATCGAATGTGTGGTATTGGTATCTCAACGCCAGCAAGAAAAGCAAGAAAACCAACTGTTCCCTGCAGCCTTGGGGCTAATTGTGTCAGGAGCTGGTGTAGGCGGCTGCTGTTGTGGAGGCGATTGTTGTGGTGGCGATTGCTTCTCGGAGCCCTTTGTCTGCAATGTCACTGTAACTGATGTGTCTGCCATGGTAGGTTCCAAGCTGAAATAAATAGAGCAAGATAGGTTAAACTACATTACACTTGATGACACAAAGAAACCAGCTAGTACGATCCACTAATAAGCTAACTCATGCTATCAGGAACAAGATGAGGTCGAACAATTATATATTAATGTATCTCATTTCTTGAAACAAATACTATAATCTGCTTGTGAATAGACAGGGTGGTTAAACTTACACAGGGAATTGAAAAGAGCGGGTGCTGCTGGCCGAATTCCGTACGTCTTCAATTTGCATGGTCTTTTCTGTAAGAGTACTAGATTTTGCAGGCGCAGGTTCCACTGGAGCTACCTTTTCTGATCTAATGCTTGCAGCTTCTGCTGATTTATCCTCTTTCACATCTTCTGGGACTTTCTTAGCTTCAGGTGATTTATCCTCCTTTTTCACTTCTGGGACATTCTTTGTTTCCATGACCTCTGCTTCATATACAGGAAGCAGGCCAGGAGGAGCAGGAGAGTAGCTGCACATCTCATCTGGCCTTGGAAGTTCACCAGATTTGTATAGCATATAGGCATATTGCTCTTTTGAGAAGCTGTTATTCCCCATGTGAATACTAAAGAGTGATTCGTTTGAAGTAACGCTCCATTCCCCAGGATTTGCAGGCTTACTAGCAAAAATGGATGATGGAATCCGTTTCGGATCAAAACCTCCACGTTTTCCCGGGGTTAATGGTGGTGTGCCAGGGCTTAGACAAACACCCTCTTGCGCTGTCCTGAAAGGGGAACTAGCAGGACTAGCTTCTCCTGAGGAGTGTGACATCGAACCAGCAGTCCTTGACCTTTTGTGTTGATGGTTAACAGCAGCTGCATTGTCAGTTGCACTTGCATTTTGATTATCCATGGTGCTAGTAATCTAATTGCAGCTGTTCTTTGACGGCCTTTTTATGCTCCCTTGGAACAGATATTATGGGTAACTGCATTGTTGGAGGGGGAGAAAGATAATATAAAGATCCAAGGCTAAACAAAATTCACGAGAACAGATGAATGCAATAAATTAAACCATTAAAACTTACCAGAATGGTCCAAAATCTTCAGTTAAAAAGAATCTGTTCTTCTCAGTGTATATTGCTGCTTAACCAGGACAGAACAGACCACAATCCTACAATTGCTTTGGAGGAACAAGTTTGGATGTATAATAGAGAAGAAACCCAGAAAGGTATTCAAGTATAGAGATGTTGGGCTCTGCAGACAATATAGGTTGAGTTAAAGACAGGGAAATTGGGGAACGAGGGTTTTACAGATGAAAAAGGTAAGAAAGGAAGGCCAGGAGAAAATTTCGGTGGAGAATTTTGCTGTTTCCTTGTCACTGGGTTGACATCTTATCTAACCGTTATATCCTACGCGGGAAAGTTCCAGTCTAAGAAGTTGTTGTAACGATACTCGGCTCTCCAAACTTAACACAAGTTTGTTTGTCTTAGCTGTGGTTTGTTTATGTGACAGTCATAGAGCCGTTGCATGGTCGGCGAGAACAAACTTCTCACTAATTTGGTCAGGTTTGAGAAGAACGGAAGAACTGATCTAAACTGTGACAAGGTGGCAATTATTGGGGCATTACAGGGGCTTAGAGGTGTCATAATGTAAAATGCTTGCATGTAATAGGCCAACAATAATAACCGGCGTGGGACAAGTTTAGAAAATTATATTACATATTATCAAAAGAAGAAGAAAATTTTTAAAAGTTACTAGGTTTTTTTTCTAAAAGGAGACCTGGATTCTACACAATAAGTATGACTAATCCCAGTGGAAAAGAAATATTAAGCTTGAAAATTTTATTACTCGGTCAAAAACTAATAAAACCAAGGTGTCCGTATCAGTACAAGAACAAAAGCTACACAGAATAGGTATAAAATAAAATAGTATAGTAAGTATTAGTAACATCCGTTTTGTTTCTGTAGCCCAATTTCAGGTTTGTCATTACTGAGAAGGGTACTCAAGTAAATATGGTTGCAAGTGAGGATAAGGCGCGCCAAGGCAATTTTGAGGTTCAGGTTTCCATATGTTATCTCTACAACTACCTCTTGATTTTTGACGCATACTCTCTAATACAGACCAGGAAAAATGCTGAGAGCTCCAGGCACTGCTGTTTCAATGGAGGGAATTACCTTGCAGCACCAACTTCTAAGCTATGGAGCCAAGAGCTGTAAGTGTAAACTGTGCTCTTCTCCTTTTGTGAGTTACACGATAGTAGCTGTGCTTGGGCTATATATTATGAATCATTGAGGTTATGTACTTTGTGGCTTGAAAGACAGATTGGAGAAGAAATATTATTAGGTCCAATGTTACACGTAAAAATGTGAATTGTTGAACATCTTAGGAAAGATCTGCTCGGTTAAGATTATTGACAGTTCCATCTTTTTGTGATAAATTAGGTACCATTCTAGCAAGAAGCAGTACTTGTCTGCCATTTATGCCAGTTTCCACTGCTGAAAATCCTTCCTTTCATCTCAAAATTCCGAACATCATGACCCAGAGGAGCATTTCAGTGAAGGTAAATTCTTGACAATCCGAATTCCATTTAGAAAAACAGGTCACCAGCTCTGTTGTTACTTGTTTGGACTTGACCAAAAGCACCAGGCACTTCTAATTCATGTCTTTGCTGATGGTTTTGGGTCAGGTTTGTGCAACAAGAAGGAGAAGGGTACATGATCGAACCGGAACTTATGTACTGTTGGAACCCGGACAAGAGGAAAGATTTGTTTCTGAAGAAGAGTTAAAAGGTGTATTAAAAGGGTATCTTGAGAATTGGCCGAATAAGTCTTTGCCACCAGACCTTGCAAGATTTCAAGACATTGACGAGGCTGTGTCTTTCTTGCTTAGTACTGCCTGTGAGCTTGAAGTTGCCGGAGACGTTGGTTCTGTCCAATGGTATGAAGTTCGTTTGGAGTCTGAAAGCAGCAACCCAAGCCTTTAGCCGCCCCCATCAAATTTTGGTAGTCAAAAACTTATCTTTTACATTGATATGACACAATGCCCATGGATAAGTTTTCAGTTTACTGCCGCTGGAAACCCCTACTGTTACTGCAAACTAGAAGTAGGCTTGGACCCCAGATTTTCTTCCGTTACAGTTACAATGCGAGATGCTTTGACTCTGTAGATAATCTATCTTGTTGCTTCTTGTTATGAAATTTGAATTAATGGTTTTGATTGTGCCACAACGCTGCTTTGTTAGAGGCAATCCAGTTTTACTGAATTTTACAACTGCAGCTGTTTACACTTCCTAGTTACTATCATGACTTGACTATTATTGTGCTTTATTGACATTTATTCAGCCAATCCAATAAAAAAGATGCGGTGCACTGCAGGGCGTCTCATGCAACAAATTTGTCATCAATATTTTCGAATTGCATTTATGGTGTCATCATAGTAATCTTATTTATTGTTCGATATCTGATTCGTGCTTGCTATGCTACACACAAAAAAGGTTTGAGAATACATCAACATGTGTTCTATTATGAGAAAATTACAACAACATTTGGAAGGCAAGAACATGAAATTTGGTATATATCTGATACAAGGCCTTCTTTCAGACAAATTCATCAAGTTCAAGAATCCATCTGATTATTTCGCAAACAAATTTATCCGCCGACACTTCTTCTTATATCTCCATTCTGAAAGACACCACGTCCTGCACTTGCGTCTCTTGAACCTAATTAACCAAAGTAAGAAAATGAGAACCAAAAGTGACCAGAATTCATAACAACTTGACCCCTAAAAGAGAAGCACAATACAATAAAGAGTTACTGATTACTGTAACCAACACCACTATTTAGATAATTCCAATTAGGACCATTAACATACCTTGTTGATCTGATTCATGCTCGGTGGCAAAACCGCACCTCCCCTTCTGCTTCTGGCGAGGAGGCCTTTTGTAACGGGTGACACCATAAGATCAGTGGGGCTTCTATACCTGAAGAGTAATCCAAACAAACCCATTTAAAAAAAAAAACATACAGCAGCATAGCAGATTATTAGGAAACCCGAATTTATGAGGGTACTAATATTTTCTCAGTAGTGTGTCAGGGTGGAGAATTAAATGAGATTAAAAGGAATACGTGCCTTTCGGGGTACTTAAAAGCCTTAGGAACTTTGAGTGGAACTGGGGTGGTACTTTTACGTATTTCATTCCTTAAATCTTGAGATTCTACATCCATCTGCTGCTGATTCGTAGGTGGTGGGGGGGTTATGCAATCCTCCAATTCGGCGATTTTGGGCTGAACTGGACTTTTAATTGGCGTTTCTTGTACGTTCTCCATCAGATTTTCTTTGGTGTAAATGAACCAAGGTTGCCTGTTACAAGATGCAAATTTTTTTTGTTACTCTAGTATATATATATATATGCACGGCTTGAATAGAGTGGAACCAAAAATGAAATAAAAAGTGACAGAAGCAGAGTTTCAAGGACAGACCTTTCTTGAAGAATATATAGCACAGTCGTGAACAAGAAGATTCAAGAACCCAGATGCCTAAAGAAAGGGAATGGGAGAGAGAGGAGCAAAGAGAGACACCTGAAACTTGAAGATTTTATCTGTTTGGTATTACCTTTTTTAAGGGGGTAGTATCATACATGGATTTGGGGTACAACGTTCCAATTTAGGCCTCTTTTTGTATTATTTGGGTTAGATAAATGGAAAGTACCGTTGAGATTCAAATGTGGGAGTGGTTGTTTGTGGTGGGTGACAACGTTCGAATTCCACCTCAAACGACAAGTAGGTATGTCATGATTTTCTTGGGTCTTAATTTTTTTTATTTTTTTTTGACGGGTCTTAATTTTATACTGGGCCTATCAGGTTCGGAGCCCAAGTTATCGCTATCACAACCCATGACCAATTTTCATGAGTAATCACCTTATAAATTATATAGTTCAGAATCAGGTTTTTTTAAAAAAAAAAGTAGAGAAAGGCACAAAAAAGTTAAACTGTAATTTTTCCAACGTATATCAGCAAGAAGAGGAGCAGAGTTAAACTGTAAATACGACTTACCGCACGTACATAATACCTAGAGTATTATGGTCTGTTATGGCGTACTTATTCTAGAATATGTAAATATTCCAGCGATCAACACTTATTAATGTCATTACACCAAAACACTAACTTGGCGGAGGAAAATACTATAGACTAATAATAATGTTATTCAATTTGACAGACCAACCTGAATAGTCAAAACTGTACTATTTTAATGAAGCTGCCTTTTTGGCATTAATCATCACTCTTCAGATGCAACCCTTTAGTTTTTTAATATATATATATACGACCGAGTAATCCATGGACTTGTGGAGAAACTCCCAAAGCAAAGGGGACCATATCATCCTTGAATTATAAGCCAAGGAGTCCTCAATTTTGACTTCTGACCAAGAACTATAGAATAATTTATTTATTTGTGCAGTGGAGAAATTTGATTCTTGACATATCATCCCCGAATTTAGGGATCCAGGGTAATCCACGAGTTTCACTCGTGTGAGTATATATATTAATTAGAATCCAATGACACGAGATCCCTAGATGATTGAGTACTTGTCTTATATGGAGACTAAACTCTGGCCATAATTGTGTCAAGTGTCTTTTTTTTTTTTCCTGTATAAAATGTCATTTTCTTTGTTTCAATTACACATATGCTCTTTGAATTTAATACGCAATTTCTCCTGCATCTGGCTTTCGGCTTCCTGTTAGTGAAGACTACGCAGAAAAATCCATCAGAAATCTAATTATTACAGAAAATAATAACAGATGATTAGATTGAAGCGTGTCTATATGTTGAGAAGTTAGTCATTAATGTACAGATTAGATGGTAATTGTACTCTCCAATCACAACTTGACACTATTATTTAACATTTGTTGGTTCAAATGTTGGTGCTTAATTCCCCAGATGTGGTGATATGAATGGTGTTGGTATTGGTGTTGATTTATCATGGTATTGTTTTCATCTTTGAATAATTGATATTGTTAATTTTTTTTTAAAAAAAAAGTGCAAATGTGGAAGTCATGGGCAGTGTTTTCGCAAAAATAGCGTCGAACCTTCTTTTGCTTACACAAAATAATTGAAGGAATCAGTCAAAGCAAGGCTAATTTTATGGTTAGGGGACACTTGGAATTATCCGTCCTCGATTATCTATGAATTAGATTCGCCAAATTACGTGATCTGATACTTTTTAGAGCTTATTGCATGTATGTCCATGGCTAGAAGTCAATATCACACGTGGAGTTGTTCGACACTAGATGCTATGAACATAGAGATAATTATTTTCTAAATATCTGGTCGCTAATTTTTGTTAAAGTTTACCACAACACTAATTCAATCTTAGTTGCCGCGAAGTAGTAGTAGTAACTTTTTATTTCTCACAGTAAGGAAAAAGTTACACAACAACAATGCCTGTTAATTAATTACACGTGCGTACAGGGTCCTTCTAAAAACCCTGCATCAACATTACATTAATTTATTCAAGAAAGATAAACAAATATTTCACTTCATTTTCGTGTATACAGTAATGCCTACAATTATTGGCTATCTTGAAATGCTATGCTGATAGTTACACGTACGTAACGATAAATACATACACATCAGAAAAAAGGAGATGATTATTAGATGCGTGTGGACGTGTTTTCTTTAATTTCACTACCTCCCTTGGATAAAGAAAAATAACTTTTTGTATATAGAATTCCTTACTCAAGATGTTCAGATTTATGTACAGACTTCGACGACTGCGAAACTTGTAAAGTTATAATAAGTCACTGATACCTAATTATATTGTTAGTTTCTTAGACAAAAAAGAACGCATCATTCTAGAAGAAAAACAATCATGGATTAATAGTTTTGGTCCAAGAAGGTATCTAATTGGAAGTTGAAATCAAACTTTTTATTCCAAAGACATTTTCTCGCTTCTTGGTGTTGACTGTTGAGGAATCACAGTTAATTTTCTTACCCAATTTTTTTTTTGGTAGGATTTCTCACAAGTTAAACTTGGTTTTGATGGGAAGTGTGGCCTATCTCATTTTGAATGTCTATTAATCAAGCTAAGCATCATATCAGTAATCGGTTTAGCACACATATGCACGTGAGCCTTGTCATCGCTATGCCAATAATCGTGGTTACTTTGACATGATCTTTTGTCACTTAATAGAATGGTCGATTGCATGCATAACTTGTCAAATAGGGATTTGTAAACTACCCGTTTGGGAGTTTGTGGTTTATTAAATTAAAGATAATATATAGATATTTTTGTTAGCACAAATCATAGGATAAAGATTAGTTCCAAATATTTAAATGCAATCCATTTTTTATGGGAGAAGAGTATCCCAGTTTACAACCGAACTAATCTCTTCCCTTGGCTCGATGCGTCACCCTTGATGTAGGACCACTGTCAATGCATAATTTTTCATATACTCGTTTTTACCAGGACCTGAAACCTGGATTCTGGGGTTTAAAGGAATGCATTACGCAATTCATTATTTGTTATTGATTCAATAAAATTTTCTTGGCGGCAAGAGATAATATCCCCAACCAGAGACTCACCCATCATAACACGATGCGGGTCAACCGGATTAGTCGGGGCAAAATTCCGGATACTGGATGAGAAAAAAAAAATGTTCTAGAAAATGCCGTAAGACTCACAAGTCACACTTTACGTCATTCCAAATGAAAAGATAAATTTGTATACATCCATATGATATCGAAAATATTTGAGGCAACAAATTATAGAAAAAGAAAACTGATTTGATTCGTTCTCAAGATTCATCGAAACTTTTTAAGGTGTTTTTTTTTTTTTTGTTTTTGGATGAATGGTAATAATAATATAATATTTACGCTCTAGTGGCATGCGTGATTACGGAATTAGATGTACATGCATGTCAGTGCCGGCAGTTTGCGTTGCTAGAGAGTATTAGAGTAAACAACATGAAGCGAAGTCACAAATTAATAGTCCTATTAATATCAGTATCACACATAACTTTAAACCGGATCTTTGCCTTAAACTTTGAGTTATGCCAAGTGCAAAGTTGATTGAAGTTCGTTAGTTTATTGTACCGACATATGGACATAGAAGCTTATTTATTGGGTTAATTCAATTAAGATTTTAAAATATGAGAATATATAGCGGTTGCCGAGTCAAAAGTCATCATATCATGATTTTTATCTTAACCCAAAACTCAAAAGTCATCATATCATTTTTGCTCCCCAGAAAAGAAAATCATCATCATACTAGTAGTGTCATATTTCTTTCAGGGATCACATCCATTGTTTCTGGTACCTGGTCTCTTAAATGCGATGTAACCCATATGTGAGCCTACTACTTCTACTCGAGCATGAAAACAAAGCTAGCTATAATATATTATAGCCATGCAAGAAAGAACACAAAGGGTGGCTTTGACCAATTGGACCACAAAAATACAAACAAAGCTCTGATTGGACAGTGACTCCCATGGTCTTGTCACTAGCTCGTGTGCTTAGCTGACTTGCCAACTGTTCAACCCTTCAAATCTTATGCATATCTCAGAATCTAGTGGAGTGTGGACATAACACAACAGTTGAATATTGTACAAAAATAATTACGTCAAAAACAAATTATAATAATAGTACGTACGTAGAACTGCAGTAGTACCCAAAGAAAAAAAAAAGAAAAAAAGAAGAAAACTATAGGTCTGTATAAACAATTGCTGATTGACTTCTGCACAACCTACGCAAAGATATATGTAACTTTTTCGGTGAGAAGCAATAGATTCATATATGTTCATTCCGGATCTTTCTATATATTGCCCAAAAATAAAAGAGAAAACAAAATATAAAACTGGACCATAATGCATGATTTATATTTTTGACTTTTCAATTTGCAAAAGCAACTTATTTAACTTGTTCTAGAAAATGTGCCGTTGGGTTAATTATCATAATGTGTGAGATTAACTCTCTAGAGCGAGAGGGATTAAGATATTAAGTGAGAAGTTCGGAATTCTCTCAATTTTTTCTAGGGTTTTGTGTGGCCATGTCGGAGGCATCGGTGGAAGACGCTGTTGATTGATCGACCAAGAAGGTTCGTATCCGTGATCAGGACCCGTTACCCACGGACACAGAGACGGCCATGGTTGTGGATGGTTCCCCGGTAGGGTTGGGGGAGTCTGGTGCGGCGGATTCGGTGATGACGGAGCAGGTGGCCAAGGAGACAGTGTCGTCGAGCCCTTCTTCGACCACTGTTCCGAGTTTCAGGGATATTCTGGCACGAGGAGGCGGTGGCTCCAACCCGGATGAGTGGATGCAGGAGGATTCTGTGGAGTGCGAGGAAGGTGATATTCGTTTTGTTCAGGGAAAGCATGGGTTGTCTCTCTCTTTCTCGGCTGATTACAAGAAGAGATTGGAGAAAGCATGGCAACATGCCGTCATTGTTAAGCTGCTCGGTAAAAGTATCGGCTACAAAACCCTCTGTGCTCGTCTTCAGTCACTTTGGAAACCAACGGGGGCCGTTCGAGTTATTGATCTGGACAATGAGTTTTATGCGGTGCGTTTTGAAAAAGAAGCTGATTACATTCATGCTTTAGCGGATGGTCCTTGGCAAATCATGATTTATGTTCTTACAGTTCAGCCATGGGTCACTTCTTTTCGGGCATCCAGGGGTCAAGTGTCGACGACTGTGGTTTGGGTTCGTTTTCCTAATTTCCCTCTGTCTTGGTATGATAAGAATGTTCTGTTGGCGCTGGGAAATTTGGTTGAGAGTGCTATGAAGATTAATGAGAACATTCTCAAGTCTCAACGGGGTAAATTTGCACGGGTGGCTGTTGAGGTGGATTTGCAAAAGCTATTGAAAGGTATGGTGGAGGTTGAGGAGGAGGAATTTCTGGTTATGTATGAGGGACTTCCCACGGTGTGTTATGAGTGTGGCAGTATCTTTCATAGTCTGGCATCTTGTCCGGCCCGGGTTGCCCGTGAGAGAGCAGCTGCGGTGAGCTCTATTGGCAGCGGGTCCGGTAACACAACGGCGTCAGTAAGTATGGCTTCAAACCCTAGTCCAAAAACAGTGGGGGAGTGGATGAACGCACCACGTAATTCCAGGAGACGTGCATGGCAACAGCCCGCATAGGGCGGGATAAATTTTGACAAAAAGGGTAATGGTTCCAGGTTTTCGGTCCTTAATGATGTGGAGGAGGTTGAGCCCACAGTTCCACAGGGTCCTTTTTTAGCATCTATGGGTCAATCACCTTCTTCGGGTACTAAGACTAATTGGGTTAAGAGGCCCAAAGGGGGACAGTTCAGCGGTGAGGTTCCTACACAGGTACTTGCTAGGATCGATAAAGGGAAGGCCCATATAGGAGCCCAGGTTGGTCCAGGTCCTTCTACATCTTTTGCTTTTCCTCCAACCCCTGTTCCCTCTAGCTCTTGTCCCGTTGTTTCTTTAGTTCCTCCTCGGCCTTTGGTTAGTTCCGGTCTGCTGAAGGGCCATACTGCCATAACTCTACCTTCCCAGTCTAACCGGTTTGTGTTTCCAACTGAACTCCAGGAACAGACCATAACCACGGAACTCTTTAATGATCCCAATTTTGCACTTTTGGTTACTGCATTGAATGGGGTGATGTGGCCAGACCCCCCAGACTTGAACATGGTGGTTCGAATGGGTAAGGATCGGGGGACTAAGCTCAGTCTGGTACTACCCTTGAAGAAGCTGCCTCTCAAAGTGGCATCGACCAAGAAGAAGACTCCTGCTGGTCGGACAGGGGAGATTGTTCAGTCGGAGTCTATAGATTCCACACCAGTTCCGTCTCCATCGGGTGAGCCAAGTTAGGTTTAATCCTCCCTTTCCCTTAATCTATTTTAATGATTAAACTTCTTTGTTTGAATTGCCGAGGTGCCGGTAGAGAGTATTTGCAACTTGCTGTTAAAGATTTGGTTCGGCAAAATCGGGTGGAGGTTTTGGTGCTGACAGAAACTCGGGTGAGTGGGAGGACTGCTAATTTGGTGGTTAGGCAGTTGGGTTTTCCTAATTCTCATCGTATTGAGGCTATTGGTTTTTCCGGGGGAATTTGGGTTTGTTGGAGGAATTCGGTTGAAGTGACTGTGTTGTAGGAACATATTCAGCTGCTTCATATGGCTGTGAAGAAGGATGCTCGGAGTTTCTTGTTTACGGCAGTATTTGGTAGTCCACGTCCGGCTATACGGCATTATTTGTGGGCCAATCTGTGTAGTCTGGCGAGTACAATTTCTCAGCCATGGATGCTAGCAGGTGATTTTAATGCCATTCTTTCTGCTTCTGAGATTCGAGGGACAACTGTTTCTATTCGCCAGGGGTGTAAGTGGTTTTAAGCTTGCTTGGATTCCTGTCACCTTTTGGATCTGGGCTACCATGGCCCTCAATTCACATGGCGTAGAGGTTTGGTTTGGGAGCGTTTGGATAGGGCCCTTGGAAATCAAGCTTGGTTGTCTATGTGGCCGGATACGAGGGTGTATCATCTTCCCATGACATGCTCAGATCACAGGCCTTTGTTGATTGATTTGGGATGTCCGCAGGGGTTGTCTTCTGGGGGGAATGGGAGCAGGACTCAACGATTTCAGTTTCAAGCGGCGTGGGTGCGCCATCCCTCTTTTGGTTCTTTTGTGCAACACGCATGGCCATCATCCCTTCCTGTCGATGCTTCTCTTTCGCTGTTGGCTACACAGTTGAAAGATTGGTATGAAAACGTGTTTGGCAATGTTCTTAAGCGCAAAAGGTTATTACTGAAGAGGTTGGGGGATATCCAGCGAGCCTTAGAGCATCGCCATTCAGATTTTCTGGTTGCTTTGGAGCAGGATTTGCAAATGGAATACTTGGAGGTGCTTGTACATGAGGAATTAGTATGGTACCAGAAGGCGAGATCGGAATGGATCACTGATGGGGATAGAAATACTGCCTTCTATCATACTAAGTTTGTGGAGAGATGTAGATTAAATCGAGTGGTAGCTCTGAAAGATGACTCTAGGGCATGGTGTACGGATGGTGCCGCACTTCAGCTTTTGGAGGTTAATTTTTAGAAGGAGTTGTTTTCAGAGGATTGTCTAGTAGCTCCTCTTTTTCCTATCAGGGGTCGTTTTCTAGCTATCTCTCTCGTTCTATTGCAACCTTTGGGCTTCGGTCTTTCGGAGGACGAGATCAAACAAGCCATATTTGATATTGGGCTGTTGAAGGCGCCTGGTCCGGATGGTTTTCATGCATTATTTTTTTCAGCAGCATTGGGGGGTGGTGAGGACATCTGTTGTGTCTTTCGTGCAGTCGAATTTTGAGGGAGAGGTATGGTCTGATTCTTTAAATGCTACCAACTTAGTGTTGCTTCCAAAGGTGGATCAGCCGGAACTTATGTCTCAATTTCGGCCTATTGGCCTTTGTAATGTTCTTTATAAAGCTCTTACAAAGGTCTTGGTTAACCGGTTGAAACCTTTTCTCACCAATCTCATTGCTCCGACTCAGTGTAGCTTCATTCCTGGCCGACATATCACGGATAACATAGTAATTGCTCAGGAGGTGATGCATACCATGCGAGTTCGTAAGACTGGTCCCGGGATGGTAGCTATTAAGATTGATTTGGAGAAGGCTTGTGATCGGTTGCGGTGGAGTTTCATTCATGAGACTTTAGTGGATGTGGGTTTTCCGGATAAGTTTATTTCAGCCATTATGAGATGCATCTCCAATACGGAAATGCGGATTATTTGGAATGGGGATCTCACTTCTTCTTTCTGGCCTTCTCGGGGGGTTCGTTAGGGTGACCCTTTATTTCCATATTTATATGTGTTATGTGTTGAACGGCTTAGTCATCTCATCAATGTAGCTGTGGGGGAGGGCCTTTGGAAACCGATTGTTCTTAGCCGTCAGGGTCCACCCCTCTCTCATATTTTCTTTGTCGATGACATGATGCTCTTTTGTGAGTCCAGTGAGGATCAGATTTCGGTAGTGAATGGGGTGTTACAATGTTTCTGTGACTCGTCGGGCCAAAAGGTTAGTGTGTCTAAAACCCAAATGTTGTTTTCTAAGAAAGTACCAGCTCATGTGCGGGATGCTTTTGCTTCGGGGTTGGGTTTTGCTGTATCGGAGGATTTGGGGAGATATTTGGGTGTTCCCTTGTTACATGGTAGAGTGGGCAGGAATACTTATCACCGAGTATTGGAGACGGTGAATGTCAGATTGTCTCATTGGAAGGGTCGTCATTTATCTTTGGCTGGGCGGCTTACGTTGTCCCAATCTGTGCTTTCTGCACTCCCTATCTTTACCATGCAGACGGTCTGGCTACCTCAAGTGACTGTGAATGCCATTGAGCAGAAATGCCGTCGTTTCTTGTGGGGTTCTTCTGCCCAACACCGGAAAATACACTTGGCTTCTTGGGATTTGGTGTGTACTGCTAAGAATCAGGGTGGGTTAGGTCTACGGCATTTGGATGCTCAGAATCAGGCACTGTTAGCAAAGCTGGGTTGGGTTTTTCTTGCTCATCCGGAGGCACTATGGGTGCAAGTACTCCGCAGTAAGTACATTTATGGTGGGCCTCGGTTACCGGATGTGCTTCCTACTTCGGGTGTGTCCTCTTTATGGCGGGGTATCGCTAAGGTTTGGGACATTGTGAAGTAGGGTACTGAATGGTGTGTTGGATTTGGAGGGGATGTCCGTTTCTGGTGTGATCCTTGGGTTGAGGATATTGGGCCACTGAAGGATTGGGCGTTGATTCTAATACCCAAATCTGAATGGAACAAAAGGGTGTCTGAGTTTGTAACGGACTCTGGGTGTTGGGCATGGCACAGACTTCAGTCCTTGCTTCCGATGGAGATCTATTTGTGTATTGTGAGTGTCAACCCGCCTTCAGGGGTCTCCGGTGAGGACATGGTGTATTGGAAATTCACGAACTCCGGGTATTTTTCCAAGAGTTCTGCATATCAGCTGGTGGCTTCCTCTTCGGTCAGTCAGCCGGTGTTGGATCGTCTCTGGGTGCTTATCTGGCATTGGCCTGGGCCACAAAGGATTCACACTTTCCTCTGGCTCTTGGCTCGTGAAGTTTTGATGACGAATGAGCGGCGGTTTCATCGTCGTTTGTGTTCTTCTCCGGTATGTCCTTGTTGTGGTCTTGCTGCTGAGAGTGTACTCCATGTCATGCGAGATTGTCGGTTGGCTCGAGATGTATGGGATGGGATTGGTCCTCTCCTCCCTCCGGTGTTCTTTTCCTTTGGGAATACTCGTCAGTGGTTAGAGTTCAACCTTTCCTCAAAGCATTTTGTCTTTGATGGGATTCCATAGGGGTTGTGGTTTGGTGTTTCATGTTGGAAACTTTGGTATTGGAGGAATGGTCTGGTGTTTTCTGCTGATAGGGCTCCCTTCGCTCCAAAGGAATGTATTTTGAGGTTTTGCAAGGAGGTGAGACAGGCTCTTGCGAAGCCTCTGGTGGGCACTCCGAGTTCCTGTTCATCCCGCCATACCACTGATTTGCATTGGAAGGTGCCACCGTTGGGGTGGGTAAAGCTTAATAGCGATGGCGCTGTGTCGAAACAAGGGTGTAAGGTTGCTGCTGGCGGGGTTCTTCGTGGTGCGTCAGGTCAGTGGATTCGAGGTTTTGCAGTTAATATTGGCTGTTGTTCGGTTTTAAATGCTGAGCTTTGGGGTTTGCTGGCGGGTCTTCAAATGACTTTAGACTTAGGCTTTAAATACGTGGAAGTGGAGGTTGATTCCCAGGAGATAGTTCGTCAGCTGCAGAATCCGGTGTTAGTGCTAGGGAGGGGGGGAGCTTTGTTTCGGGGTATTCGCACTTTGCTTCATCAAGACTGGACAGTTCGGCTTCGGCATGTCTACCGTGAATCAAATGTGTGTGCGGATTGGATGGCTAAATTTGCCTTTCAATGTCCTTCTGGAATGTCAGTTTTTCCTGAGATTCCATCTGGGTGTTTAGGGGTGGTGTTAGATGATCTTCATAGTCAGACCAGTTCTGTAACCGTTAGCGGTTTTCATTCACTTTTCAAAAAAAAATTATCATAATGACCCAAAATAACTCTTAATCACATCTGCCTTCAAAGCTATGGCATATTTCGCGAAAATTTCTTAATACCCACCTCGAAAAGTGCATAACCTTTCTTAATTTTATACTATAAAAATGCAAATTCTCAACCTTTATTTCATATAATCATAAGAAGCCAAGTTAGGTGTGTGTACTTTCGTTGTCAAAAGAAAGCAAGCACCGCCATCATTTTTATGTTCTCTAGCTATAAGTTGTGTGACGTTTCACTTTTTTTTGTATTTTGGGGTTTACAGGAGCGGGACAATATTACATCATTCTAATACAGTTGTGTTTCTTGGGCCACGCAGTTGCTTCATTGGAGCAGATGAGCATTTCAAGGTCTAATGAGGCAGAGGTTGAGAGAACGAGGGTGGTGGTGGTGGGAGGGAGAGGAAGAGCTAGCTATTACTCGTATTTACTAGTACTAGCATTGACTACTACTAGTGACAGTGAGGGTGACACTCACCTTTTTGGTTCCGTTTCTCTGTCCTCAATAACTACACAAGTAGTGGCAGAATTGAGTGTGGGGGGCCTTCACTTCTATGCACATTTTCACCCAACAACTCTCCTCTGCTTCGCTCTCTACACTATACACTGACTCATTAATACCGTAATTACTTCTAATGCAGCTAGTCTACTACTGCCACTAGTACGTGGTAGTGGTACTTACTTCGTTTGAACTCAAATATACAATATATATTTTTGTGTTAACACACGAACTATTCAACATGTTCTTTTTTTGATTTATTTCAATGCTTGTATAGTTGAAAGAAAAACCCATTTTGTATTTTTATCTCAAAATGGTTTTTCTATCATTGAGACACATTGTGTTAAAACTGGGACAAAGCACAGGAAAAACAACAAGAATAGCACTGCGTAGACATCCTTTTTTGCGGTTGAGGTTTGAGCAAATAGAGAATCTGATCATACAAAGTAAGAAACTTCAGCTAAAGAATCCAGTAAAGTAATTTTGCAGTTTGCCATAAGGGACTAAAAAAAGAAGGGCACCACCCAAAATTGGTTGTCAAGTAAGGAGAACGACTTGCCCCCCTTGCCCATAACTAATCAAGTATTGGCCCAGAAAGCTATATACTGCGGGCATTATCATTTGATTCTTTGCTAAATTTGATGAAAAAAAAGATTTCAAATACCTAAAAGATTAGAAAAAGAAAATATGATGTGTCATCAACAACATATGCAATACTTGCTGCCAAGTAGGGCAAAAGAATAAACAATATACTAAGCCCCTTAGGCATAGGCACCCAATGAGATGACCAATGCAAGTCCAAAACAGCCATCATCATAGCCATCATCACCGATTCACAGTGGCCACAGTGTATGCTATATATGGAATTCATTAACAACCTCCTGGCGTGCACGTAAAGAGAGCCAGAGCAAAAGTATTGAGTAGAGAGGAGCCTTTTTATTAAAGCTCTAATTTATAAATAACTTATTTTGCAAACAAGTATACTTTTAAGATGTACTGGAAAATGAGGACTGAGGAGTGAAATATAATTAGTACAGTGAAAATTGTATTGGAAGTTCATGGGTGCCTGCTATTTCCTGACCCTTTTTTCCCTGCTTAAAAGGCTTTCTGTTAGCAGTCGATCGGTTAGCTTCGCAGCTGCTAATCTGAAGACCTTTTTGCATATAATACAATAATGCTACTATTAATAGCTGAGAAACCATGGGATATAGGACCCCAGAAGGGTAAGCCTTGAATATAAATTATTGTAACTACCACCGTATATGACAAAGTACTAGTATTATTTTTCCTTTTTATTATTATGCGAGAACAGCTCATGTATTGATTGAAAGGTTTTATCCAAGAACAGCACACATAATAATAGATAGAACAAAGGAGAATTGGAGAAAGAAACTGGGGCTGGATAAAGCCAACAAAAGAAAAAGGCGGTCAAGGTTCTGATGCATGAATACAAGAGGAATTAATGGAGGATTAAAGGGACTGTTTCATGGGCATGCTAAAACCATGTGACCCCTATCCAATCCCATTGTTTTGTCACCGTTACATAATTTAATTAATGCTTATAAGACTTTTCCCAAAAAAAAAAAAAGAAAAATGGATGAATGAAATTTATGTTTTTGTTTTATTGTAGGTACTGTAAATTTAAGTCCTATTACTACTACCATATGTCCTGTTCAATTCTCCAACACATCCTGTTGCTAATTGCTATTCCCTTTGACCAATAAGCACTACTGATAGAAGCTGTCACAAAAAAAAAATTGCAGGGCCACTGGTGTAGGGAGAAGTATTTCACAAGAAATTTATCTCATTAATTTTAACAAGAAAAAATTAACTCCTGGTGCACTAATACTACTTACCAACCCCTTAAAAAATTAACCTGTGTAGTCAAAAAGTACTAATAGGATTGTTATTGGGGGAGATGACATTCATAATCCATCCTTCCCTCTCTCCTATTTATATCAAACTGTGTAGCGCACTCAATGCTTACCACACCACACACATAAGTGACCCATTTCCTTGCTTCTTCCTCTCATTTCATTAACTAGAGAGGCCACATGGCCATGGCTAGGAGACAGATCTTCGTGTTCATGGCCTTGTTTTTGTTTTACACATTCTTGGCCAGTGCCGCTCATGCAGGGAATGCAGAAGAAGAAGCAGACCGGATATCTTCACTTCCAGGCCAGCCTAAGGTCACTTTTCAACAATTCTCAGGCTATGTTACCGTCAATAAAGTTGCGGGTAGAGCCCTCTTTTACTGGCTCACTGAGGCCACCAATGATCCCTTCTCTAAACCCTTGGTGGTTTGGCTCAATGGAGGTAAGAGCCCCTGATCTTTCTTGGCTCATGTTAAGTTTTAAGTCAAACAAAGATATTATTCATGCAGCAAACGATATGCATGCTTAAAACATGTCTCAATTACATATTTAAGAGTGGTGGCAACTTATCATGACCACATACTTATAGAGGCCTGCATGTGATTATGTTAATGTTAAAATAGGTAGCAGAAGCGTAGAAAAGTCACAACATATAGACTGTTTGATATTTGTAAGAAGCGTTTGGGAACAAAGAATTTTTGTTACTGTTGTATTGGTCATTGTTGGTAATGGAACTCGAGCTTATTTGGTAGCTTGGTTTCTTCTGTTTTCTCAGTAAATGAGTGTTAATGCAATGCATATTACAAAAAAAGTTTTAATGCAATGCCTCTAGGCTTTTCTCGTATCAGTAACTTCTTTGTTGCCGACATGATATTTGCTTCCTTGTGTCTTTTTGAGCTGTGTTTGTAATAACTTGAGCATATCAGAAACATTAGTTGGGACTCCAGAGAAGCCTATCTGGTCCCCCACTCATTAATATTCATATATGTAGCAGTAGGTAATTCAGGTCATTTACTCTTCTCATCTGTTAATTGGCCAGAGGAGCCCTTTGGATTTTATGAACCACAAAGAAAATGACAAGAAAAAGAGAGGGTGGTCAGTACCCACATGAATGGCTTGCCAATAAGTGAAAATGATGACATAATCCACAATAAGTGGTGGAATAATATGGCGCACACACACTCCTTGGATGACCACCAATGAGGAAAGGGGAAATTTTATAAAAGAAAGATCAATTTAAAATACAATTTGTAGTCTGCATTATTCATTAGGTGGGTCATTTACCATTATCCATTCTTTTAATCCCTTTTACCTTATAGTTCCACATCATAATCGCTTTAGTTTAAGTCACTAGGATGCCAGGCTTCATTAGACTTAAGAGCAGAGTACATATCCCTTAGCTTGAGCCGAATGGTAATTACTTCAAGATTTTGATGGATAACCTCACCAATTAAATTATCTAGCCAAGAATGGATGAATTTCACACTCAGCCTTCTCTATATGTAGCTATAAGACCGTAGAGATTGTGGAATCAGGAAAGTAAATGCTTGAAAGCAACTAAAAGTAGGCCTCATTATTGAATCACAGCAATTGCAGGTTTCAGTCAGCCACCTTCCTAGCTTGAGCAGGTGCACCATCAATGCTCATCGTTCTCTTTATGTGGATAGAATAGAACATTTGAAAGCGTTTATGTCTAAACTAAACTAGCAAATTCCAGCTAGCTGAGCCCTTTAGCTAAATTTGTCAGGTATCCTTTCTAACTACTAAAGAATGCTTATCTAGAAAATAAAATCCTCTACCCTATTGAATATATCTGTCCTGTGAACTGTAATTTTAAATCTTTCTGTCAGATGGTTATGTGAGAATCTTGCATTTTGAGGCCTTCGCATGACGTGGAGTCTGTTGTAGTTTTATGGATGCTTGGCGATTCTGATAAAGCATATAATCTTTTTTTGCTCCTTTTGGAACTGGACATTCATTTCAAAAGATGAAACAGGAACAAGATATGGTCACTTTTACAACAGGAGTATTAAGTTATCTAATGGGACCCATCTGCCATTTCCTTTGTCTGATATGATGCAATTTTGTTTCCATGTCATGGGATCATCAGGACCTGGCTGCTCTTCTGTGGCATATGGAGCATCTGAGGAAATAGGCCCCTTCAGAATTAACAAGACAGCTTCAGGGTTATACCTGAACAAGTTCTCCTGGAATACTGAGGCCAACCTCTTGTTCTTGGAAACTCCTGCTGGTGTTGGCTTCTCTTACAGCAACCGGTCCTCTGATTTGCTCAATACTGGTGATATAAGGACTGGTAGGGCCAATATATTCCCTCACTTTTGCTGTATAAGTGGCTATTGCTGTGATGCTTATATCTAAAAGAATCCTGGTTATAAACACTTGGTGCTTTATAGGCCCCAGCTTGAAAGACTAGCTACCATCCCTACATTATAATGATGCAACCGTGTCCTAATCTAATGTTTATTTTTGGTAGCTAATTAAACATGACAGACCTCTATTTAGGTAGTTGTTAATCAGGTTTTGTGACGAGATGTTCAACTTCGCTCTAGACCTACATAGAGTAGATAATTGCTTGCCAGAAGTACCTCTATCTAGACTAGAATAATTGCTAGCTGGAGAATAGAATAGAGGTGCGGTCTAAATTTTCAGAGTGATGAATTCTGCACATCTTTTTCGAGTTGTTTGGAAATAGACAGGGTCTTCTTTATAGGAACCTCAAAATTAGTATGTTTCTGATTATAATCCACTAAATTGGACAAGGAGAGGTCACTTTTGTTCTGATATTTGAAACTAGTAATACGAGATGAATAAAGACGCATAACTCCATTTTCTATAGCAGTTTCAGAATACATTTTCTTGTTGGAAACTGTAATTGAATGTAGAAATTTGGAGACTAATGTTTGGTCATAATGCAGCTAAGGACTCATTGCAATTCCTGATCGAATGGATGGAAAGATTCCCTCGGTACAAGCACCGAGAAGTGTATCTGACTGGAGAGAGCTATGCAGGTCATTATGTGCCTCAACTGGCTAGAGAAATTATGATATACAACAAACGATCCAAGCATCCCATAAATCTTAAAGGAATCATGGTAACTCTTTCTTTTTACTAAGTGTATTTCAAATGATTCCATTTATCTAAAAGAGTTCTCACATTGATCTCAAATAGTAAGCAATTTCTCATATTTCTGTTGCATTAACTGAAGTCAAGATGTGAATTGGTGGTATTCAGGTGGGGAATGCTGTTACAGACAATTACTATGACAACCTTGGGACGGTGACATATTGGTGGAGTCATGCCATGATCTCTGATAGAACATATCAGCAACTCATCCATACATGTGACTTCACAAGGCAGAAGGAATCAGACGAATGCGAATCATTGTACAGTTATGCCATGGATCAAGAATTTGGCAACATTGATCAGTACAACATCTATGCACCCCCCTGTAATAACTCTGATGGTAGCACCACCACCACTCGTCAGTCGATGCGATTGCCCCATCAGCCGCACAGGGTATGTAAATCTCCACAATCATTACTGATTACTTAGTAATGAAAGTGATTAGAACAAAAGTTTAATCTTTGACAAAAGATAATTATTTTTTTTTTAACTATATGCCTATTACCAGGTTTTCAGGCCATTGTCTGGTTATGATCCTTGTACTGAAAAATATGCTGAGATTTATTACAATAGACCGGATGTGCAGAAGGCCCTTCATGCCAACATCACCAGAATTCCTTATAAGTGGACTGCTTGCAGGTGAATTAACTTGGAAGGGTTGTCCTATAGCATCAGTATTGATTGGAACATCAATGTACAAAAGAAGGGTCTCCTTTGTTCTTGTGAGAACTAATATATATATATATATATATTTTTTGATACAGTGAAGTCCTAAACCGAAACTGGAACGATACAGATGTTTCCATTCTTCCAATTTACAAAGAAATGATTGCTGGTGGCTTGAGGGTTTGGGTTTTCAGGTGTGTAAACTTATTTTTAGAATGCATATTCTGCATTTTTCTCGAGGGCATTTCTGAAACATTCTAATTAACTTCTAATTGTTTCTTTCCATTGGATTATTGCAGTGGCGATGTTGATTCAGTGGTGCCAGTTACAGCCACTAGATACTCCCTTGCTCAGCTTAAATTACAAACAAAAATTTCATGGTACCCGTGGTATGTTAAGAAGCAGGTCAGTAACTTTAGCCAGCTCCCTTACTCTTATTAACTAGATGAAATGTTGCAAGCCTCAGGTCCTTGTATTTTGAAAATAGATTGGCTTCTGCCTGTTCTTTTCACTAAAAAGGAAACAACATTATGGATTTAAATGGAAAGTCAATGATGTACAGTTCTCACAAAATTTGGTCTAGCTGATAATGGCGCACTAGCTTGGTCTACTATTCAACAACTTTGGACAACAATGTAGTTGAATGTTTGATTTATGACACTAGTATCATGTTTTTTTCTTTTAGTTGTCTTAATATCTAATACATGAGGACATATGTTTTTTTTTTTGTGAAGGTGGGAGGATGGACAGAGGTATACAAAGGGCTAACTTTTGCAACAGTTAGAGGAGCTGGTCATGAAGTGCCCCTTTTCAAGCCCAGAGCAGCCCATCAACTACTCAAATCATTTTTGAAAGGAGAGCCTCTTCCTAAGTCTTGAAACAAAGTGGCTTTCCACTTTGAGTTAGTAAGTTAAGTTAGTACTGTTACTGTTTAGGCAAAGGGTATGCCTCATTCTTATCCTCTGAAAAAAGGAAATTAGTAGGGGAGAAAGGGAGGGAAAGTTTTCAATATATATATATGTAGTGGTGAAAGCAAGTGGAACAGATTTGTGGTTTGTTAATTGTTAGTAATTGAGCTCTGGTTTGAAAATCTTGCTTTGGATGATCTCTCTTTTTTAGAAGCAATGATTGAAAGCAAAGCACTTTAGCCCCCCCTTACTTATAAAAAATAGCTGGTCAGAATTTTCTTTATACTGCTATCTTCTATGTATGAACAGGATCAGCAATTCAACATAGGCTGTGGTATTGTTTATTTGTTTCCTTCATTCTTTCTAATATATTAAGAAAGGCTGGAACTTGAAATATTAATTGCCTAGCCATTCTAAATAATATCTTAGGTAGACATCTAGAAACATGAAACTATAACTGTGGTCAGTTAGGGAAGTTGATTGGAGAATGATGATGCTAATGCTACCGTGGAAGGTTTGATCCCAAGACAAAGAAGAAAGAAATAATGAAAATGGCACAAAGACCCGCCACCAGCAACTAATCTAGACTAGTCTACATCCCCAAAAACTTGCTCAAGACAACTACGAAACCAGTTTCAGCAAAAGACAATAAAAAATTCAATTCCACAGAAGCAATACCGTATTAATGATGATTAGACTTATTTGGTACTCAAAATGAATTCATTTCTTGTCAAAAGGAAGAGGAACTCTAGCCGGCATCTAGTAAGAGACTCTATTTTTATATCAGATATGGAGATCTTATCATATGTTCAAAGGAAGAATAGAAGATTTCATGTTCAATTCAAGGTCCATAAAAAAAAGAACTTTGGATTCGCAACTCAGCTGCCTCACAAATCAAACTGTTGATTATTTGTTTAATCATATCTAACTAGATTGTGTGGCAACTAATAAGTGGGTTAAATATTCAACAACCGTTCTTTGAACTCAAAACTTCCAAAATTTGTGATATGCACGTATCAGAAAATTCCATGCTCCATACTTAATTAAAAAAATGTTGAATTACTCCGCAAGTAAAAACTGTTACCAGGGACAAGATGTAATTTAACTAGTTTTATTGCCAAAATATTGGTCACAAGTCATAAACAATATGTGACAAGCAAAATTTGACTCCATCAGTCCCTGTATATATTTTGCAAGTTGCACTCTGGATCTTTTTTTTTTTTAATCAGTTGCACTATGAGGATTTTACTAACCAAAAATAGGAAAAGTACGTATAGTAATGTTTTTTATATCAGTTATGGTAATGTATCTTTCATCTATAAGTACATTTCATCCAAAAAAAACAATAAACAAACTCTAATTTGGAAACTTCCACTTACAAACAACTAAAATCCTGGTGAAGATAGCACTTAAACACCCCAAATTACTAGGAGGAGGACAGGTGTGATAATAACTGATGATAATACAAGGGAGACGCATCCCCCCCCCCAAACCCCGGTAGTCCAACGACATGTTCTTGTGTTCTTCCGCGTAGACTAGATTTAGAAGGGTCAAAGTAGCAACAACAAGCAAGAAAGGACGCCAGTTGATGGATAAATACAAGGAGGTTTTGTTTTAGTTCAAAGGGCCAATAAAGTGAATATAAAAGTGAAAAGAACACACAATAAAATATCAAAAGGTTCACGGTATAAGTGACTTCAGCTCCGTAGAAAAAGGAAGAGAGAGAAAGAAAGTAAGAGAGATCAGCCATTGAGATTGCAGCCTCCAGTATCTTCTTCACTCTGATAAAAAAGCTTACATCTTCTGAAGCAAAGGTCAGTAAACTAAATCGTTGATCTCTTTGTACTGTTTCGTACACTTGGTAGAACTCACAAGTCCAGGTTATCTTTAGCATCTGCTTCTTGTCTTAGTAGATCTTGATTCTGATCTTTTGAGGTTTGAGTGTGTGAATCTTGTTGTTTTGGTTGTATGGAGTCTTTGTCTTTACCTTCTTTCTGACTCTGTTAACTGGAGAACTCTTTGAACCCATTTTTGGCTTGCTCTTGTTCTCTTTGTCACTACTGTTGTGAACTTGAGCTTCTGTGCCTGTGAAGAGCCTCTTCTGTGTAGTTGACTGTCAAAGGTTGATCCTTTTTTACTTACCCTTTTGTGATATGTACTTGCTTTCTGTCTTACTGTTATAGTCTCTCTATTCTGTTACTGGATCAGCTCAGTGCTGTCCATAATGGGGGTCCTCTGCAAGTACTACTTGAACTGTTTCTAAGCTTTTTCAAGTGGACTATTGGTGTCCTTTATTGAGTCATTTCATGATTTGCTACTTCATTTGTCCAGCTTAGTATGTCCCTTTGTTGATTGTTTGAAAATTTTCTTTCCACAGTTACCACTTGGCACTGGATTCATGGATGTTAGCCTTTCTTTTTTGTCCTGTGCGGAGGAGTAGTGGATTGAGAAGGGAATTTACCGCTGTGTGAAGGAATTGGCAGCCATTATTACAGGTTCAGGCTCTATTTTCACCATTAAGAAGAGGGGATCGGCTGGGTGTTGTGATTCTTGGTGATCTTTGTGAATTTTCTTGCTATGGGGGATTGTAACTCAGTGACACCAGACTTGGAAGAACAGAACTTAATTGCTGCTGCAGAACACCTTGTGAGGGCATTAGGGTCAAAGAAGAACCTCACAGATGATGCGAAGAAAATTCTGGCAGACCTTGGCAGCCAGTTATCTACCATCACCACAATTAGTCAACAGATAGACATAGACGAGGAGGGCATAAGTGACATTGAAGCACGTCTAAATGTTGTTCAGGAGAAGATCATGAATTGGGATACTGATCAGTCTATGATATGGGACTTAGGTCCTGAAGAGGCTACTGAGTATCTGAATGCTGCTGATGAGGCTCGAAGGTTGGCTGAAAAGTTGGAAACTTTGTGCCTGGATGAACAAAAAGAGCTCTTACGAAGAGCTCATGATGTTCTTCAAATGGCAATGGCAAGGCTTGAGGAAGAATTTAAGCACATACTTGCCGAGCACAGGCAACCCTTTGAGCCACAACATGTGTCTTTCCGGTCTAGTGAAGATGATATAGCCGACGTGGGCTCAGTAATTTCTCATGGCGATGATTCATTTGAGGATTCAGTTCCTAGAGATAGTGTCAGCAGAACTTCAGAGGAGTTCATCATTGATTTGGTTAATCCTGATGTGATTCCTGACCTCAGAGGCATTGCAAACTTAATGTTCTGTTCCGGGTATGATCATGAATGTTCCCAGGCTTATATTAGCGTTCGAAGGGATGCCTTGGATGAGTGCCTTTTCATTCTTGAAATGGAAAAACTATGCATTGAAGATGTTCTGAAATTGGAGTGGGGCAGCCTAAATTCCAAGATCAAGAGATGGGTTCGAGCTATGAAGATCTTCGTGCGTGTCTATCTTGCTAGCGAGAAGTGGCTTGGTGAACAAATTTTTGGCGACCACGGAACAGTTAATTTGGTTTGTTTTGCTGAGGCTTCAAAAGCTTCGATGTTGCAACTGTTGAATTTTGCAGAAGCTGTGACCATTGGTCCCCACAAACCAGAAAAATTGTTTCCCATCCTTGACATGTACGAGGTCCTTGCAGAACTTCTTCCAGACATAGATTCTTTGTACTCAGATGATGCTGGATCTCGTGTCAGAGCCGACTGTCGTGAAGTTTTAAGGAGATTGGGTGACTCTGTAAGGGCTGCATTTCTGGACTTTCAGAATGCCATTGCAGCAAACACATCTACCAATGCTTTTGCGGGAGGAGGGATTCACCATCTCACCAAGTATGTCATGAATTACCTCAACTTGCTGAAGGAGTACCGTGAGACTCTTAATTCCCTCCTTAAGGATTGTGATGGAGTGGAGCCTTTTTCAATCTCTCCTGATAGGAGTCCACGTAAGGAAGTAGATGACAGAAGTGGCAGCACCAATGATGCTTCCCCTGTGGCTCTTCATTTCCGATCAGTTGCTTCGATTCTGGAGTGCAACCTCGATGAGAAGGCCAAATTATATAAAGATACTTCTTTGCAGCACATATTCTTAATGAACAACATACATTACATGGCTCAAAAGGTGAAGAATTCAGAGCTGAGGCTTATATTTGGAGATGATTGGATTCGAAAACGCAACTGGAAATTCCAGCAGCATGAGCTGAATTATGAGAGAGCTACTTGGAGTTCAATCCTCGCGTTGCTTAAGGATGAAGGCAATTCCAATGCCAACTCGGTCTCAAAAACTCTTCTAAAAGAGAGGTTCAGGAGCTTTTATCTAGCTTTTGAGGATGTCTACAGAACCCAGACATCATGGCTTATTCCTGATATCCAGCTTAGAGAAGATCTTCAAATCTCTACATCCCTCAAGGTGATACAGGCGTATAGGACATTTGTTGGAAGACACACCAACCACATCAGTGACAAGCACATCAAGTACAGTGCTGACGATTTACAGAATTTCTTGTTGGATCTCTTTGAGGGATCGCAAAAATCTATGCCGAATCTGCACAGGAGATGATAGACCATTAGGGGGTACCAAGTTACATATTCTTTTATCAGAGATAAGGGTTGCAATTCTAGCCCACTCTGCCTCTGTATTGTTATCATGCCCTCCATGTTTGTCCATTTTTGTATTCTTAACTTGTATGTTTATCGGTTGGTCTTTGCAATATCCAACCCATATCTCTCCCTCACTTCTAGAATTATAACTTGTACCATTGCATCTCTTTCTTGATATCAAAATGACATCAATAGGTCAAGTTTGGTTTCCGCAGAGGGGCTACCAACTGATACAAAACTTCTGGTGTGCTATTGTGAAGCAAAATCCTGAGTATCCAAAACGTGCACAATGGTGGTACCAAGTCCATTAATTGGCGGCAATCAGCCCCCACCACATCCTTGAGATATTGCTGCCCTAATATGCAGAGAATATGAGGATGGCTGCACAGATTAGATCCCACGTTTAGATTGTTTTATTTTTATTATTGTTATTTAACTGTAAGACAATTTGTGCAGATGGGTTATCCTTGATGTGAACTTTTTAGTGGATATTTGTTGAATGCATTTACTTATTCATGTGGTCTCGGAAGCATACGATAAATAAATTAGAAAAAGTGAACGTTCTGTTAGTCCATCACTTTCAGGGTTGAAAATGTAATGACAAGGAGCTGCCCCAACGCTCAATTAAAAATTTCCTCAACAGAAAGCGATTTGACCAAGAGCAACTTGGAGATATTTGAGAATAAGAGCAACTTGGAGATATTTGAGAATATGAGAAGTCATGTTCAATGCTTTTATGTCAAAGTTCATCGAATGTGATAATTTTGATAATAAATCTGCCATAGATATCTTCTGGCTAGGAAAGATTGTGCAAACCAATTCAGGAAACGCCAACCCCAATAGGAATAGTTAATCTCGTGACCCCTTAAACATACATGCCTGTCCTTTTCAGATACACAGCTTGGATTGTGTACAAGGACATCTGGTTATACTACCGAAAAATACCATAAGCAGTGACTGCATAAGCCAGGTCAAATTGCAGCCATTTGTTGACTACATTACAGGCCACCCGTACATTTCCCCTTTGACAATGTAGTTACAATTATTTAAGACACAATGGATGTGAAAGATGTTTTAAGAAATGTTAGTTTTTAAATGATTTACTATCAGACTGATTAAGAAGGATTAACCATCAGTTTTGACTAGTTCCAGTTTTTTGGCAAGGAACACATACCCCTGCTTTAACGTCTGGTGGGCACTGTAGTCTCTTACCATAACTCATAATAAATCACAGATCAAAATTTGGTTGGGACTTAATAGCAACATTGCCACTTGGAGCCTGACCATTTCAAACAATGCTGCAGGCAATGGACCATTAAGTATCAGTTTTCCACCAATTTTAAGAGACCTTTTAAGCAAAAAGTACCAATTTGGATGCCTCTCAATTTTTGGAGTCATGCTAAGATATAATCAGCGACTCTCAGTAAGCAACGGCACTTAACAGCTTCTTTCATAGTACTGAGAAACAGGCGGCTCTTGGGTGTGGGCCAAACCTTAAACCAAAACCTGAAACTAAATGAAGCCACTTCAATATTAATGTACATCTATAATTGCATCATGACTAAAATACAACATCAGAAGTAGCCCCATCAAAGAGCTACGCGGAAGATATTCCCAGCTTAAGGTAGAATAATACAGCAGCAAACAAGCTTCTACTGAAATCCCTAGCTTTAGAATATTGAGACTTGGTGCCCGCTGCCATATGACTGATCCCTGCATAGGTCGACCAACAAAATGGATCACTAACAGCTGGGCAGAAGAGATTCACGACCTCCCAATAGCTCAGAATGTTGTCACTCCACACTAAATCACGAGTTAGTCATAAAGCCCAAAATGGTTTTCGCAATGGCGGAGCGCTGCTGTTTTCGTGGTGGGATCTTTCACTCGTTTCATCAGGATCTTCATCATCCTCCCCATATTCCATTAGCTTGACTAAAGTATCTGCAATGGGTAGAGAGTTACAGATAATTCACAGGCAAGATAAAAGCTGGATTACAAGCTTAACCAGTTAAGAGACGATCCACCCCAAGCAAGGGGAGGAATTTGCTAATATTTTTATCAATTTTTTTGTCTTTCCCAAGTGAAATGCCATTGTTCATGCAGTTTCCACCAACCAGTAAAATTTTAATACCTAAACAAAATGAAAAGGCAGTACAAATTCCAATACCAGGTACAGAATCGGATTTAGTCCCATTCCCAAGTCTGTTCTTGTCATGCAGTTTCGTAGCAGGAGTGGAGGTAAACTTTGGCGGTGGTGGAGGCGTAGTTCGTGGAGGTGGTGGCGGCATTCCACTGGATGGCTGGACGAACTTCCTTGGGGCTGGCATTGTGGATATGTTTCTCGCAACATACTCTACTTGTTGCTCGCCAGGCTTTGTCGATTCTGATCCCTGCAGTGGGTCAGAAACAAACAATGCAAAGCCTGATCCTCAATATCAATTGGATAACAATTGCAAGTAATAATGTCAAATCATATCAGCAGTGAAAAAGTCATCCCCAAGTCATCAAGGTCATATAAATGAGAGTGTTGAAAACTAAGGACTGAACTATGTGGCCTAATCACCAGCTGTCACACGTTGGACCTACAGCTACAAGCATCAGAAAGAGATCCAAAACAATGCCATTAACATGAAAAAAGCAGGCCTCTTTGTTTTCAACTCTTTGTCCTATTAAATTAAATATCATGGGACAAATTCACATTTTTTAGGGGCCAGACAATTGGACGATAAGATGTAAGAATTTGTATCTGCAAATGGGTAATTAACTTGTACAGTACAACAGGCATAAACTCCTTTGAAATAATGTTATCTTCGAGCACACTACAGCAGTGCTAAGAAGAACACCTTGGTAAAAATTCATGCACTTCACTCCAACCAACTTGCAAAACCAGCGTTACCTAGGTTCAACAGATTCAGCCACTGCAACACATGTAACTTTGAGAACATTGTCACCGTAACAGTGGCATTGAACTATTGTTTTCATGTATTTTTGTTCTTTTTAATGTATTCAAGATAAGATAGTCTATAACAATGCAAACTTTGAGAATTTTAGTTTAGTTTAAAGTTCTATTGAAAAGAACAATGTTCAGCCACCACTGGATTGTAGTGAAACTTGTTTCATTCAGAACCTCCAAGAATAAGTAAGCAATGCACGCAGGAGTAGAGACACCACTATTTGATACCATAGTTGTCTTCTAAAAAAAGCATACATATCTGGAGCTTAAGGATGACACAAAAAAGTGGAAGATCATATCAGCTTATGATCATTGCTCTGAATCAACAACAGTCCATTGTTGAGTGCCTCCATAACTGAAAACCCTGTGAAACATACAAACCAATGGCCCTAACATAGAGGTCTGCTATCAGCCTGTTAGCTTCATAGAAGGTCAGAGAAAATACCTGGAATATCAAGCAGTAGAAGTCAGCTTAGAGCAAAAAAAAAGATTAAAAAAGAAACAGAATTGAACAAAATAGGTTTAGCAATCAAAAGTATTCAATGAATCAGCTGTCCATGCTTCCACAGAAGAATTGCATTTGATATATAAAACATGCATGATGGCATCCCTTCAATCAGTCGAGAAATGACATCCCAGGTTATGGAAAATAATAAAAGAAAAATTGAAAACAAATGGATGAAAGAACTGATGGAACATTGTCAAACAAGCATTAACGACTGCTGGAGACAGGTGCAAAACAATCCAGCAATAGATAGAGGATTCTGGCCCTTATCGAAAATCCAACTACCTAAGCCTCATGGTCAACACCCGAACCTATATCAATGACGCACTAAGATTAGCAAAGAAAAAAGGCACTGGTCAAAAATCTGCCCATGCTCACTCATTTACAAATGCTTTAATCTAACAAGCCTAACAAGTTTATCTTGTGATCTACTATCTGTAAACACGGAAGTTCCGGCCCCAAGACAATTGCACCATCACATAATCCAATCCAGTAAGATTCCGCATATAATATACGTATCAAATCCATCAAAATAGGAGTCTTCTACAGGGTATGTGAGTTGTTGCTCTGGGCCCAAGACAACTTTGGGGTCCAAATGAGTACTGCAGATTCTCATGAATAAGAATCTTCTATAAACAGACACTTTCTATTATAAGAAAATAAGAGTTGAGTAAATAAAATCCATGAACATGCCATGGCAAGCAACGTACAGCTGATACAAACTGATCATTCAGAATACAGCAGAATTGCCTGCTCCGATGCTGGACAGCGAATAGAATTGGCCAATCACCTTTCGCAATTCAATGAGATTTTCAGGCTAAAACGATAACCAACTAAGGTTCACAGTAAGCTAAACTTTTAAGACTTGTCACCATAATCACGCCAACATGCTTTGTTGTTTATTCTCAGTGGTACAAGTGAACCTCAAAGGCCTTTTCTTTATTGGAAAAGTAAGAGGATGTTCAAGTTAGGCCTTGAACTCCACACCCTAACCAATCTATGCCTTTAGAATTTCAAGAGTACAAGTGACCCTGGTATAGAACTCCTCAAATGTAAAGATTACTGATGGAATGCAAGAATTTTCTATAGTATGAAACTACATTTATAATACCATCTGATCATTTTCAAGCCTTCAAAGTCGACAAAAAATTTTATAATCCTGATATGTAGTTGGACAAGCATGCTTCCAAGAATAAAACTTTGCACAGATACCTGAAGAGTTTTTGCAGGATCCACTGAACCAACTGGCAACTCTTGAAATTTCCGCTTCTGCTTTGCCGCTTGCCCTTTCTCAGGCACAGAGCTTGTGCTCGGTTTTGGTGCAGTACTTCCAACAGAAGTGGTAGGGGCAACTGTAGAAGAGATGGGAGAAGCTGATTGCCGAAGGGCTAGGGCAACTTGTTGCAAAGGTGTGGCTTGAGGATATATACCACCGTAGCCACTATAGCTTGTTCCCCTCGTCACGAAAGGCTGAGAATAACCAGCTGAGTTTGGTTGGAGTTGCGTAGGGTTCACCAGTCCCCCAGGCTGTGGTATAGTTCCATGGGAAAAAACAGTGGGAACCCCTGGGACTGTAACTGAGGACAATGGGATTGATGGTGTCGAGCCTATTGTTGATGTCTGTAAGCCAGCAGCTGAACTTGTATTTACTTTATGCTCATTCACAAGACTTTGAACTCCGCCCAAGTCTTGTGGTGGTGGAACAGCCTTATACAGCTTGGTTGATGAAACTCTGTAACAGTTAGACAGGTATATAAAAGTTATTCTGAACAGAAAATCAAATGATGATTGACTTGTCAACAATATAAAAAAATTTAAGGATAGGGTGACAGGGGAGACAGAATACAGAGAAAAAAAAGCTCCCAGCAATTAGCTACAGGTAATAGAATATGGGAAAGGTGCCAATATTTTGGGAAACAGAAACACTGAATATTATGTCCTCAAAAGTGTAGCTATTTGTTAAAAGCAGCAGAAACTGCATTTTCTGGATTCTGAAGTACCAGATCACACAGGAAAGACCAGTCTGAAGTTGCAAGCAGAATACAATGTCTAACCTGGAGGCACCACACTCTAAACTAATTGTATCAAGAAGATTCTCAGCCAAACGCTTTGCATCTTCGAGACTTTTGAAGTTACTAGCAGACAAAAATAAATGAAGTGGTTGCTGTGCTTCTGCAACAAAACAACAGAGCAGGAAGAAATATTATCGCATACATTGAAAAATCAATTATCCTCAAAAAGGAAACCTTGCATATATCTAAACACCACCTCCACTATTTGGGCTGTCAAAATTTCCAGAACCATGCCCTCTCAGAATCACAGTTGCTCCTGTTTCATTCATAATATGATTTATATACTGATCCTGCAAGCGCAAAACCGAACCAACACAAAACAAAAAACAATCTCCCCCAATTGAATGGAGATGTTAGAGAAAGCTTCAAACATTAGAATCCCTCATCTTCATCGTGTATAATAAAAACCAAACAAACTAAATAAAAAAAATAGCTCACACAGAACATGGTAAGCACAGAACAGCCAGAAAAGGTTAAAATTTTACCATGAAATACATGATTATAACATAGTGAAATGGGATATAAAATGTATAACACCATATAGAACAGAATATAAAAATGAAAAATAACATATCAAAGCATCTTGACAGACGAAGTGAAGGCGAAGAAAACTCACATTTGGTCCACGAATTCGAGCAGTAATGTTCAGTGATGGATCTGCATCAAAGCCCAAAAATACGCAAGTGCTAAGTGCCTGAGAAGATTCATTCAGTTAGAGATGTTTGCAGAGAAAAGCATCCAAACTGGAAGTACAGCTTGCACAAATACTCACTCCATTGCCTGCAGTAGTTGAAAAAACAGAAGAAGACTGTAAGCCTTGGCCTTGTTTCAGCATTTCATCAACCATGGCAGCTGCACGATCAACCGCTAAAATTCGTTCAGTAGTATCTTTTAACTGCATAGATAATCAACACATTATCAAATCTTAAACTATTGATTATAATGTGGCAAATAAGGAAAGGTGTTCTGCCAATAAACATGCTGGACAGTGGCCCAGCAACTTGACAGTTTAAGGCTTTCCATTAGTCAAGGCAACCTAAAATTTCCTTCAAATTCAGAAACTTAAGCAATAGCCTGAGAAGGATTCTCCTTCTAAATGACCTAAAAGGCCAATGTTTAGCCAGACTGTCGACACCTTATTTCGTAAGACAGAGAAGAAGAGGGTCAAAGAATTAAGGTTAAAACTCAATTAGAGTAGCTACAAAAAAAGATCCGGAATGCATGTCAAGTAATGACATGAATAAACATGATTGGAATCAATGTAATTCATTATTCTCAATGCCAAGGATGCAGCAAGTCATCCGTTATAATTAAAATACCAATTTCACATATCAGATACACACATTGCGATTCAAAAAATTCGTTACTGATATAGTAAGAAATATTCTTGTAAAAGTACATAAATTAGACTTTGTCACTGACATAGTAAGAAATATTGTTGTAAGAGTACACAAATTAGACTTACATGAGCAGCAGCAGAAATGTGAAGATACAATGGCTTTTCAACATCAGGGGGTGCATTTGGAGGACGATACTTTCCCCTGTTAAGATATTCAACGTTTTTATAAATTGCAGATCACTAAGACCCAACAGAACATCTCTATTGTCTTCCTTCACAAGCATACTAACCTGGTAATCACTACAGCACCAGTGGACTTCTGGATCTGAAAAACAGAAATGAAACAATTTCATCAGCCCCTTGATTGAACATAAACAACAGTTTCACCGTATTATGATGAAAAAGAACCAATACTTCCAACTTATGTCAAGCCAAATGACAAAGACTTGCCTCTTCCTGAGTCTGCCGCTTCGTGAGCTTGTAGCGAACATCAGGCTCCGCATCATTTATGACAATTTCTCTTGCTATTATTAACTCTTCCTGGATCTTCAGCTGAACCAAAACAAATAAAGTTACAAAACCAGAAACAAAACCTGAACCTCCCAAGACATTAGAGTAAAAGGAAAGAAAAGAGAACAGCATGGAGAAGCTGGAAATATATAAAGGCATTACAGCGAATAGTCATACTTAAACTACTACAGGACATTATAACTACAGCACAATAAGGCACAAAAGAAACAAAAGGGCCGTATAAAGTATCTCACTTGATTCGGTTTCGGGACCCCAACACCAGCATTTTGGGGCAAAGGCACCACCGGAATGGTTGCAGGAGTGGCCACATACTGATTGGTTAGAAGCGCACCGGAGAATGAAGCAACACCGGGAAGCGAGACGCCGGAAACACTGGCCAATGGAAGAACACCGGGCATTGCAGCCACTGACTCCGCCGGCTGATCCCACTTTCTCTTTTTCCTACGCAATCAACCAAATAATTATGGGTTAGAATTCAATTAAAAGGTACTAGCTTTACAATGACAGATTTCGGAAACCCTAACCCCAAACCCCAAAACCCTAAAGAATTCAACTTTAATCTCCCCCAAAAAAATTTGCGGCAAAGGATGGAAATTTACCTTTGACGCGCCTGTGAAGCGTCGGTGTTGGGAGTAGAATCTTCCGAGGATAATCTGTTACTCTTGTCCTCTGTCATTTCTGGGTTGTGTTCTTGCAGGTTTTTGTTTTTCCGTCTTTATGGGTAGCGGTGGTTGTGACGGTGGCGGGCTAGGCGGAGGCGGAGGAGGAGAAGTCAATTTTGGGACTTTTTTGACGGTGTTTGTTTGGGTTTGGTTGGTGGATTGCGAGTTTGAGGAGGTCGGCAGTTACCCAATAGCTTCGAGCCACGTCAAGTGAATGTCATGTGCGCATCCTCGTGCCTTGAATGCTTGCGACACGTCGTTTCTGATTTTTGGCGCGCCCAAGCTGGATTTGCAATGGCTTATTATTATCCACAAATAAGATGTTGTTATAAATTATATGTTTGAAGCAAGAATTTGGAGAAGAAGAAGACACAGGGGAAGGAGAAGCAGGAAGAGGAAGAGAGCATCTGCTCTTGAATGTTTATTCTGTTTTCTCATTTGATACATGGATGCCAACATATATATATATAGTAATATTGGTAGGCGGCCAACCAAAACATGACATTCACACTTTGTTTTATAACACTCCCCCTTGAATGTCATTGCGCGTTGGGTAGAATACGTTTAAGGAGAACTGCCTCATTAAAAATCTTACCAAGAAAAATCCTGTGGGATAAAAACTTGGTGAAGGAAAAAAGAGTGCAGTGCGTATTCTACTCCCCCTCATTTTGGCCTTTCTTGATCTCTTGTTGTCGTTGCATGCCAATAATCCTCTTGTCAACTTCTGGTGATGCAGGCCTTGTCTGATCACTTTTGATACATCAATACTCCAACTGGACAATGTGGGTAGCTTTATCTTTATAATTTGTTGTTGGAGCATCTGTCTTGTCCTCTTGCTTTTTGTAGTCCCAATGATGCAACAATTTTATGTGTAAAGTTGTGGCAGATGTCCGGCTGTGCCTTTTGTGGATCAACTGGGGGATCGGCATCTGCAAGAACCAACTCTTCTTTCTTCGGGCTTACAGGATTAATATGACACCACATCTTTTATACCCCGAAGATAAGAGCAAATTCATATCTTGCCAATAGGCTTAAGTCAAAAGCTTCAGGTTTTATTTTCTTAGCAATATATATTGCATTTCAACAGGGTACTCCAGGACCAATCTAATAGCACGGTATTTGGAAGCTTCTTCGGGAGTTTCAATCATAAATAAGTTTATCCATACTCAAAATGATTTAAATTATGTAAAGTCAATTCAGTTCTATTTTGTAATTTCCCGGGAATTAATTGCTTCAGGCAATTTGGATCCTTCAGGGATCTTTCATGTATATATCATGACTTATGGATCCAGAATAATAGGCTGTAATAGCATTCATTAGATACATTTCTAATATATTTGCAGACTTATCAAATAATTGCATCCACCACAGGGGAGTATATCTCCTCATAATTAATACCTGGTCGTTTGGGTAAAACTTTGTGCCACAAACCGTGCTTTATATCTCATTATTTATTTCTTTCCGCACAAATACCCTTTTATGACCAATTGAATTTTACACCTTCTGGTGTACGGACTTCAGGTCCGGAAATTTCTTGCTTCATGCGAGTCTAACACAGCCTTTAATTATATTTCTTATATTTTTGGCCAATCTTTCTGCGCCTACATTCATCTACAGATGTAGGTTCATGATTCTCATTTTATTTAGCGCTATATAAAATAATAAAAATTGTATTCCGTCGACGGTTATTTCACGTCGGTTCCATCTTATTTCTGACACTGTAATTGAGATCTCATCATGCTCATTTATTTCAGGTACCTGAGTTACTTCTGGAACTTTATCAATTTGTGTCAGAAAACCTCTTCTGGAGGATTTTCCTCTTCTTGAGGACTTTTAATTCAAACCTCTACTGGAGGCCTTATTTCCTTACTGGGGCCATCTTATCATTTTGCTCCTTTTTCTCTATCGAGAATTTCTTTTCTTTTAGAACCGAGTATAATCTATAGATTCATTTGCATACTTATATTGTTCTTCAGGAATATCAATCTAAACAGGAGCATTTGCAGCTGGTATATGGTCACACATTTCAAATAAACATGTCTGGCAAATGACTTACTAATCTTTTGCAAATGAATCATCTTTTGAACTTCAGGTTCATACTAATTTATTCGAGGATCAAAAACTAGTTATTGATAAAGCATTTCAATAATCTCTTGATCAAGCTGCTTATTTTCTGAAACACCCCGACCTAAATTTACCCTACATACAGTAATTACCGAACAACAGTGCCGACACGTGGCACAACAGTAAGTACATCAAGAAATCCGGCCCAACGGCCCAATGACAATATCAAAACATCCGACTTCGGGAATCTCAATAACAACATTAGCACAGCGGAAGCATTTATAATCTTATAAATATCATATGCAAAACTCCAAATGCAAAGTAATGGATCCGAGTTCTGCCCGAGGGGTGCGCCGCAGCTTGCCTCGTACGTTCCTGCACTACAAACAACTCATCCTACGGGATGAAACCCCGCAGGCGAGGGGTGAGTCCGAAGTGCTCACCGACGAAAGATAAACAGTAATATGCAGGCAATCACAATACTTTCGAAGTAAAATTCCAGCAAAAGAAACAACTAGATAAATAACTGAGCCAAGACCAAAAGAATGCTTATTATTATCAATTTTATCTTTCGGGCCCTGTCACTGGACAAGCTAGGGGTCAGACCTAATTATTAACATGTTCCGGGTGCTAGATCAATCCAGGGATCAACATCCCAAAATAGTAACCCAGGGATAGACATCCCAAAAATATAATAACGGGATAGACATCCCAAGCATAGACATGCTTATCACAGGTAACCCAGATCATAGCCACCACGAAACAGTCTCTAACCATCTAGTCGTACCACCACTCACCTAGTGACATTACAGTCGTCAACACAATTCCCAATTATTCAATTATCTCATCATATCCGTATGTCCACAATCGATAATTCAACAGCAACAGCAACAATACCACAAACAAAGCTCAATTGGCTCAACAGTTCAATCAGGCAAAATAATCACAGGGAAACAAACACAGTATCATGTGCAACATATCAAAGTTTATCCATCCTCACCTGATGTGTCTCTGAAACTGATATCCGGTCAAACCTCAATGTCCCTATATCATATCAATACGTATAATCACAAATAGTGTACATTAAAGAATGCAATGCATGAGATTAATTATTATTCTGCTTATCCACGGTTAATCATCGTTCCGGAACTGTTTCCATTAAACATTGCTTTTACGGCTGTAAGGTATTTATAATTCATAGAATAATCATAGTCGGAGTACAATATAAAATAAATGGTATTTCATAAAATAATTATTCTCAATAAAGTAATAATGAACGTTTATACATTTAGTAATCGAGGTTTATAGAATAGTGAAGATACTTAAATACATGAATAATGTACCCAACAACAAATTGGGTGATAAAACCGTTTAAATTAAAATAGTACCACTGGTAATAAGTTAGCTTAGCCGATCGTATGGTATAAAACGATTATATCGTAAAGTTGCAAAAGCGATACTTATAATTCCATATATACTTATATACCGATAGTTATAAAATAACAGAGATAATAAAATTAACGAATAAATGATGTAACTGTTAATAAAATAATGTGAGTATTTTATTAAAATGATTCCACTATAAGATATATTGTAGCCATAAAATAATTTCTATGGTTTACATAATAGGCCTTATAAATACAAAATTATTTATAATGAATTATATTTGTAATCAGGACAAATTATGACCCGCATTTATATATAGGTGTATTTTATATATACGCCAAAAGAAGTAACTATTGTAAAACATATATATGTATATAAGTAGTAAATCACATATAACCATAAATATAAATACATATATAAAATCAAGTAAGATCATAGTGTAGTATTATTTCATTCAGTGAGATAGTTGTAATACGATTTACATATATGTTTATATATACGTATATAAGAGTGAAATCAATAAATAAGATTTGAGTCTAACATTAATTAGTCTAAAACAAATAAAATAACATAATTGAGATATACTCACATTTATATGAGAATTTTATAATTTTAACTCAAGTCAAACGTAATCAAAGAAATTCCGGAAATTAGGCTCGGTAGGCCTTCACGTGCGTTTAGCCCACGGCGGATAAATCTATTTAACATGATAATTTATAAATTAAAAGACAAAATTAAAATAAATAACATCATGGACTTTTTATTAATTAGCCCAGATAAAACTAAACAACCGAAAATCAAATGCAATGAGCCTTCCTAATAGCCCAATCGGAAAATTAAATAAAACATAATTTAGATAAATGCATAAATCAAAATAAAAAGCTAAGCATATATAAAATCATAGGTTAAGATTAAATTAATCAATCGTTTAATTAAGGTCGTTCAATGTCCGGGTTTGTTATCGTCCAAGGTCTGTTAGAATGCATATGGTCCAAAGGCTCGGAATTACCAAAAAGGTCTATTTCCGGGCTCGCCGGAAAATTCCCGAGGCTGTCGGAACTCGCCGGATTCCGGCCGGTACTGTTCACAGCAACCCGAAGTAGTCCACTGTCACTGTTCACAGCAGCATCGACACACCCAGTCACCCACGCTCACTGTTACTGTTCGTCGCCCATGAAGACACCAAGACCACACCACCAGGACAGCAACCCGAGTATCAATACTGTTGCCATACCAGCGGCAACTCTCCGGTGGCCAGAGCACCACCAAACCACCACGTCTACCAACCAAAATACCACCACCCATAACCACAACAACACAATTAACGCCATATCTACCACAACAAGCAGAAACCCACCACAATCAATTCAACCCGATTAGTCACAACCCAAACAATACCAAATTCAATTTCCAAGCTAACCAACCCAACACACGAAGGCAGAGGGCATGGATTCTTACCACGGCGGCGTACTCTCAACAGCCTGGTTCGGAAAGTGAAGGAGCAAATGGGCAAGGAACTGAGGAGGGAGAGAGATTGTCGGTGCGTGAACAGGGGAAGGAGGGCTCGGCACTGTGGGAGGCGGCGCGAGGCAGATCGGGCGGTGGTGGCGTCGATCCAAGGCAGCAACGACTCGCGAAGGCGCTGAAGGCGAAGAGAGAGGGCGGCGGCCCTCTGTGCACGACGGTCTCGAGCTCGTCTCGGGGTGGTGGCGGCGGCGTGTGGCTGTCGGCAGCAGCAGGTCGAGAAGGATTCGGGTGGTTCTCCTCGTCTGGCCGGCGACGCGTCAGAGGCGGGGAGAGGAAGAGAGTGCTAGGGCGGCGCTCGGTTGCGGCGGCGTTGGGAAGGAGAGGAGGAGGAAAACAGGAAGGGAAGAGGAGGAAGGTGGCGATTTTGGGGAGGAGAGGGAGGTCGAAACGAAGACGGTGAAAGGGCAGAGGAATTTGAAGGAGGAGTGGAGGCGAGGAAGGGGAAGGAGGCAGAGGAAAGAGATGGGTGGAATCGGGTGGAGAGAGGAAAAAGAAAATGCAGAGAATGGAGGGGAAAGGACAATGAAGAGAAAGAAAGAAAAGATGTTAGTGGGGAGGTAGGGGCCGGTCGGTGGAAAAAAACGAAGGGGAAAGAAAGAAAAAGAAGGAAAGGAAAAAAAAATGGGGCCGGCGGCTGAAGGAGAAACCGGGAGAGAGAAAGAAAGAAAAGAGGGAAGAAAAGAAGAGTGGCCACGTGGCAAGCCCCGATTGGCCGGTCCCGATTTTATGCCGGAATCGCAGGGGTACTATCGCCTTTCCGTCCCGAGTCCGAAAATACAACTTGGGCTCGGAAAATTCGATTAATTCCCCTGAGCGTCGTCCAAATCTCGGAACGGAAAACCGAGGCTCGGTTAGCCGTGTAGAATTCTCGGAAGTTCTGGGTAACCCTCGAAATCGAATTCCGAGGCTCGGTTATCGAAAGATACTCCAGAATATCGCGTATCCTCAGTGGTCATAACGAAGCTCGGTTATTCCTGGAAAAACTCTCGAAAAAGCTCGGTCCGATAGAATCCTCGAATTACGACGTTTAAAATTATAATTAGTAAATATTATTTTTTTTGTTGATTAGGAAAATAATATTAACAACGGTAATAATAATGATACTATTAATGTCGATTAGAAAATAATAAGAACAATGGTAACAACGATAATAAAAATTTTGATAGCAACAAAAATAATAGTAAAAATAATGAAAATTGACTCGATTGGTAAGATTCTTGATTGACCGCGATAAAAATTTTATTAACCACCGTAAAAGTCAAAACAGCTTGGTAAAAATCATTAAAATTTTACCCGGGTCGTTACATTCTACCCTCCTTAAAGGAATTTCGTCCTCGAAATTCACACCGTAATCCAACAATCCCAGAAACCTCAATACATGGTTATCATAATCATCAATCCTTCCACAAATCATCAAATCTATAAACTCCGAATTATCTCCCATTAATCATAATTAAATTTTCCAAATTATAACCCCCGAACCATGTCAATCATCACCTCAAAATTTATTACATAATTACCCATCAATTTTTTTTACAACTCCCAAAACATGTTTATCAATATTCCAAAATTTTATTACTATCTTATTAATCCATTAAATAATATCTCTTCTAAATCCACCGAAACTAGCAAAGATCATAACTTCGATTATAGCTTTTAAAACAATACCTCAAATTGTCAAATTATCAAACTCTTTTTTTTCAAGATTGAATCACCAAAATCATCAAATCATCGAACTCTCTTTTTTTAAAAAAGATCTAATCACCTTTGACATCAAGAATTCCGTGATCACTAATCCAATCCTCAAATCAAGCTATCACATCACAAACAACTTTAGTATCCAAAAATTATCAACCCATTTCTTCTAAAGAAAATTGAATTACCTCTAAAATCATAGAATTTCCAAGAATATCAATCCAATCGTTAACTCAGATTATCACGTCATAAACAAAGCAGTGCCCAAAAGTCATCAATTACCACGTGATAATCAAAACAATACTCAAAAATCATCATTTCCCATTTCCTCAAGGTCATATAATATCATATCATCACTAAAAAAAATAAAAACCAAAACTCAAAATTAAATCTTACTTGTTCTGTCAAAGCTTCCGATGCACGGATACAACAAGGTAGGCTTCTATGCATTCTCAAGGTCCCATTATCTCACTGTTCTTCCCGGCAACGACCATGTTTGAACTTTATAATAAAATCTTTAAAAACATCTCATCATCAAAATCATAAAACTTCCCAAAAACAATGGTTACATCTTAATAACACATTCAACCCACAGCCTAAGCTGTAAATGTCACTTTGTCAAACTCATCCTTTAAAAACTTGTCTTTCCAAAACTTCAGATCAACAAAACAACAATATTGTAAAATACCGGAATACGGGTAACTTGTCGCCCAACTGTATTTATGAGAAAGTATACTCACATGTGAATGTTCTGCAGCAAGCTGGCGTCCCTCGACTGGATCCATTATGCACTAACCATATGAATATGCATGCAACTACGATGATCATGTGGAGCGAGCTATGCACAACAAACAAGCACAACAAACACCCAAGGACCTACCGCCCGCTCCGCTACCAAAATGAAACACCCCGACCTAAATTTACCCTACATACAGTAATTACCGAACAACAGTGCCGACATGTGGCACAACAGTAAGTACATCAAGAAATCCGGCCCAACGGCCCAATGACAATATCAAAACATCCGACTTCGGGAATCTCAATAACAACATTAGCACAGCGGAAGCATTTATAATCTTATAAATATCATATGCAAAACTCCAAATGCAAAGTAATGGATCCGAGTTCTGCCCGAGGGGTGCGCCGCAGCTTGCCTCATACGTTCCTGCACTACAAACAACTCATCCTACGGGATGAAACCCCGCAGGCGAGGGGTGAGTCCGAAGTGCTCACCGACGAAAGATAAACAGTAATATGCAGGCAATCACAATACTTTCGAAGTAAAATTCCAGCAAAAGAAACAGCTAGATAAATAACTGAGCCAAGACCAAAAGAATGCTTATTATTATCAATTTTATCTTTCGGGCCCTGTCACTGGACAAGCTAGGGGTCAGACCTGATTATTAACATGTTCCGGGTGCTAGATCAATCCAGGGATCAACATCCCAAAATAGTAACCCAGGGATAGACATCCCAAAAATATAATAACGGGATAGACATCCCAAGCATAGACATGCTTATCACAGGTAACCCAGATCATAGCCACCACGAAACAGTCTCTAACCATCTAGTCGTACCACCACTCACCTAGTGACATTACAGTCGTCAACACAGTTCCCAATTATTCAATTATCTCATCATATCCGTATGTCCACAATCGACAATTCAACAGCAACAGCAACAATACCACAAACAAAGCTCAATTGGCTCAACAGTTCAATCAGGCAAAATAATCACAGGGAAACAAACACAGTATCATGTGCAACATATCAAAGTTTATCCATCCTCACCTGATGTGTCTCTGAAACTGATATCCGGTCAAACCTCAATGTCCCTATATCATATCAATACGTATAATCACAAATAGTGTACATTAAAGAATGCAATGCATGAGATTAATTATTATTCTGCTTATCCACGGTTAATCATCGTTCCGGAACTATTTCCATTAAACATTGCTTTTACGGCTGTAAGGTATTTATAATTCATAGAATAATCATAGTCGGAGTACAATATAAAATAAATGGTATTTCATAAAATAATTATTCTTAATAAAGTAATAATGAACGTTTATACATTTAGTAATCGAGGTTTATAGAATAGTGAAGATACTTAAATACATGAATAATGTATCCAACAACAAATTGGGTGATAAAACCGTTTAAATTAAAATAGTACCACTGGTAATAAGTTAGCTTAGCCGATCGTATGGTATAAAACGATTATATCGTAAAGTTGCAAAAGCGATACTTATAATTCCATATATACTTATATACCGATAGTTATAAAATAACAGAGATAATAAAATTAACGAATAAATGATGTAACTGTTAATAAAATAATGTGAGTATTTTATTAAAATGATTCCACTATAAGATATATTGTAGCCATAAAATAATTTCTATGGTTTACATAATAGGCCTTATAAATACAAAATTATTTATAATGAATTATATTTGTAATCAGGACAAATTATGACCCGCATTTATATATAGGTGTATTTTATATATACGCCAAAAGAAGTAACTATTGTAAAACATATATATGTATATAAGTAGTAAATCACTTATAACCATAAATATAAATACATATATAAAATCAAGTAAGATCATAGTGTAGTATTATTTCATTCAGTGAGATAGTTGTAATACGATTTACATATATGTTTATATATACGTATATAAGAGTGAAATCAATAAATAAGATTTGAGTCTAACATTAATTAGTCTAAAACAAATAAAATAACATAATTGAGATATACTCACATTTATATGAGAATTTTATAATTTTAACTCAAGTCAAACGTAATCAAAGAAATTCCGGAAATTAGGCTCGGTAGGCCTTCACGTGCGTTTAGCCCACGGCGGATAAATCTATTTAACATGATAATTTATAAATTAAAAGACATAATTAAAATAAATAACATCATGGACTTTTTATTAATTAGCCCAGATAAAACTAAAAAACCGAAAATCAAATGCAATGAGCCTTCCTAATAGCCCAATCGGAAAATTAAATAAAACATAATTTAGATAAATGCATAAATCAAAATAAAAAGCTAAGCATATATAAAATCATAGGTTAAGATTAAATTAATCAATCGTTTAATTAAGGTCGTTCAATGTCCGGGTTTGTTATCGTCCAAGGTCTGTTAGAATGCATATGGTCCAAAGGCTCGGAATTACCAAAAAGGTCTATTTCCGGGCTCGCCGGAAAATTCCCGAGGCTGCCGGAGCTCGCCGGATTCCGGCCGGTACTGTTCACAGCAACCCGAAGTAGTCCACTGTCACTGTTCACAGCAGCATCGACACACCCAGTCACCCACGCTCACTGTTACTGTTCGTCGCCCATGAAGACACCAAGACCACACCACCAGGACAGCAACCCGAGTATCAATACTGTTGCCATACCAGCGGCAACTCTCCGGTGGCCAGAGCACCACCAAACCACCACGTCTACCAACCAAAATACCACCACCCATAACCACAACAACACAATTAACGCCATATCTACCACAACAAGCAGAAACCCACCACAATCAATTCAACCCGATTAGTCACAACCCAAACAATACCAAATTCAATTTCCAAGCTAACCAACCCAACACACGAAGGCAGAGGGCATGGATTCTTACCACGGCGGCGTACTCTCAACAGCCTGGTTCGGAAAGTGAAGGAGCAAATGGGCAAGGAACTGAGGAGAGAGAGAGATTGTCGGTGCGTGAACAGGGGAAGGAGGGCTCGGCACTGTGGGAGGCGGCGCGAGGCAGATCAGGCGGTGGTGGCGTCGATCCAAGGCAGCAACGACTCGCGAAGGCGCTGAAGGCGAAGAGAGAGGTCGGCGGCCCTCTGTGCACGACGGTCTCGAGCTCGTCTCGGGGTGGTGGCGGCGGCGTGTAGCTGTCGGCAGCAGCAGGTCGAGAAGGATTCGGGTGGTTCTCCTCGTCTGGCCGGCGACGCGTCAGAGGCGGGGAGAGGAAGAGAGTGCTGGGGCGGCGCTCGGTTGCGGCGGCGTTGGGAAGGAGAGGAGGAGGAAAACAGGAAGGGAAGAGGAGGAAGGTGGCGATTTTGGGGAGGAGAGGGAGGTCGAAACGAAGACGGTGAAAGGGCAGAGGAATTTGAAGGAGGAGTGGAGGCGAGGAAGGGGAAGGAGGCAGAGGAAAGAGATGGGTGGAATCGGGTGGAGAGAGGGAAAAGAAAATACAGAGAATGGAGGGGAAAGGACAAGGAAGAAAAAGAAAGAAAAGATGTTAGTGGAGAGGTAGGGGTCGGTCGGTGGAAAAAAACGAAGGGGAAAGAAAGAAAAAGAAGGAAAGGAAAGAAAAGTGGGGCCGGCGGCTGAAGGAAAAGCCGGGAGAGAGAAAGAGAGAAAAGAGGGAAGAAAAGAAGAGTGGCCACGTGGCAAGCCCCGATTGGCCAGTCCCGATTTTATGCCGGAATCGCAGGGGTACTGTCGTCTTTCCGTCCCGAGTCCGAAAATACAACTTGGGCTCGGAAAATTCGATTAATTCCCCTGAGCGTCGTCCAAATCTCGGAACGGAAAACCGAGGCTCGGTTAGCCGTGTAGAATTCTCGGAAGTTCTGGGTAACCCTCGAAATCGAATTCCGAGGCTCGGTTATCGAAAGAAACTCCAGAATATCGCGTATCCTCAGTGGTCGAAACGAAGCTCGGTTATTCCTGGAAAAACTCTCGAAAAAGCTCGGTCCGATAGAATCCTCGAATTACGACGTTTAAAATTATAATTAGTAAATATTATTTTTTTTGTTGATTAGGAAAATAATATTAACAACGGTAATAATAATGATACTATTAATGTCGATTAGAAAATAATAAGAATAATGGTAACAACGATAATAAAAATTTTGATAGCAACAAAAATAATAGTAAAAATAATGAAAATTGACTCGATTGGTAAGATTCTTGATTGACCGCGATAAAAATTTTATTAACCACCGTAAAAGTCAAAACAGCTTGGTAAAAATCATTAAAATTTTACCCGGGTCGTTACATTTTCTCCCCCTGATGTTGGGTAAAACATCAATTAATAAGCAAAACTTGCTATAAATAATTCTCCAATCCTGTCATAGGTTTCAATTTCTCTTGTAACTTATGGAGATTCATACCCAACGTAGATTCCCAATCTTCTTTAAGAGACCATTTCACAACCCTGTGGTGGAGCATAATATACTAAATAACCGATGGTCCGAAGATGGGAGATACTAAGTATATGACCATTAATCAATTAAATGGGGGGATCTTATAATATCATGTTGGCTTGATGCACTCAAGTGTTGCTGCATATAAAATACCATTTTCTCAAAACAGTAATATTTCATCAATGGTCCTGCAATCAATTGTCAATGTTCCCCCAGATCTGTTTGGGTTTATTTCCAATGATATACATTATCCATTGAAGAAATATACCAGTATTATCTAGACATATAGTCTAGTAACATAAGTAGGGACATATACCTGCAAGTGGCTTAATTATTAAATTAGTGCGCACAATGTCAACTTGCGTTACACAATAGACCATCTAGTCGATGCATCGTAAAAATTACCTAGATGGTTAACACCGCTGATTTATCAGTCCGTGTTTATGTCCCTGAACTATTCTCAAACTTGCTGGTGATACTAGGCCATTCTCATCTTAGGAAGGCCGTATAATAACTTTCGCAGCAAACAAACTCATAGAAATTCATTGATTGTAAAACTTTTGGTTTTTTAATGAATGACCAAATAAATTTTGTGCATCATTATTTACCCGGGATGGCCCAACCAGTCATGCCAAACAATATGTCCATGTACCAACTTCAAGTCGATGCCAGCACCAGGCTGGATAACTTAGAAAAATTACTTACCAGCTTCTGGCTGGTGTATACTAGCTATAAATTAAATATCTATCAGCCAACTTCTAGTTGGTCTCAGCTTCAAGCTGTATAAACTTGTGTATTTAAACACTTAAAATTTCTAGCTTCAGGCTAGAGCATTTCAGCTTCTGGCTTGATATGTTAAGTTTCGATTACTCAAATGCTAGCTTCAGGCTAGCTATATATGTGCCAATTTTAGGCTTATTTCTGCCACTCATGTAAAAAAAAAAAATCAGAATTATTGGACAATAATTAAAGTAGTGGCAAACTTTTCCAAAAGCAAAACCTCGAAGATTGAAAAGCTTTGGAGTTTACTGACAAATAATGCAAAGTTTTAATTACCGCAAAATCTTCTGGATCTTTTCGGAGACAGAAAAAGGGTCCACTTTTGAAAAACTGACACCTAGCTGTCTAATCTCAGACTATAAGAAGGGGAGGCGGTTGAGACAGGAAGATGCAGAAAACTCAGAAAAATCAACAAGACAAGAAAAATGCCTTCCCCAGCTACTGTTTTCTTTGTTGAGGGTGCCTCTCTAGGAAGAAGAAATAGGTTAGCTTATAGCATAGTGAATGAGCAGCAAGAGGAATTACCGAATGATCTGGCGAGAATTCCTCGTTTAGTCTTTGTTGATGGACTATATTCATCTAGGTTCTTTGTAACTCTTATGGAAGAAACATTTTTCCTAGAGGACCAAAGCAATCTAAGGGCTTCTTTTTATGGCTCGGCTAATTCTATTATGTTTTTCATATCTAATAGACTGCAGGATTTTCAGCTAGAGCCTTCATGTCAAATTTTAAATCAAAGCAGTTATTATCAGGTTTCCATGATGGCTCGGAGCGTCCCAAGGGTGACTGGGTTACCACCTACATGGCCTAATGTACGACTTTTACTGTGGAATTGCAGGGGTGTAGCAAGAAGGTCTCAAGACTTCGTGCGTACTTTAAGGGATCTGAAGAATCAGTACAAGCCTAACATGGTACTGATTACTGAGACTTTGTGGCAAGCAGGAGAGAATCATGGTGTGATTCCACTTCGTTTTCCTCCAACGAATCGGTTTGAGATACCTGGAGAAAACAACAGGGGTGGTATGTGGTTCTCCTGGAACGACAGTGTTAGGGTCAACATTAATGGTGAGGCTCAGAGTT
>JAKUCV010006748.1:0-38598 GCA_028386065.3 Turnera subulata | reverse complement strand
CATGGTGTGATTCCACTTCGTTTTCCTCCAACGAATCGGTTTGAGATACCTGGAGAAAACAACAGGGGTGGTATGTGGTTCTCCTGGAACGACAGTGTTAGGGTCAACATTAATGGTGAGGCTCAGAGTTTCAGGGTTAATGTTGAACCCAACAGATAGATTACTGTTTAAACATATGTATGAGAACCATTCTTCTTTGAATGTTCTGCAGTTATGTATCCGTTTATGCAATAATAATATGCATGTTTGCTTTGAGCCTTTTCCATTTATTATCTCATTTACATCCACAGGCACAAATAATTATACTGTTTTATTCACTTCAGGGAATAGATCAGAGTCAATTCATCGGGATCCATAATAATTCATTTTATTACTAGGGGTGTCTGTACTCTTCAAGAGTATATGCTCTTCCAGAGCGTAAATATACGATCTTATAGATCATATTTAAAACATGTGTTCTTCAGGAACATATTCGGATTTATGCTCTTCTGGAGCGTGTTAATCTTTTTTTTCATTTCGAGATGTCATAATATGTTATATTGACATCCACACACACATATAATTCTCCCCCTGTGGATGTCAATTTTGCATTGTCTTCGAGACTAATGCTTGAGGCATCATGCAAGAAACAATTATAAAGTACTGAAAAATAAAATAAATCGCAATGCGTAATAATTAAACTGAACATAAAATAAATTGAATATAAAATGAATTGCTCCTTCAGGGTAAGCAAGTATAATATCCACCTTCTGGTGGTCATATAATTTCCATCTTCTGGTGGTAATTGTTTTTATTTTCGATTTTCTTTTGAAGGATCTTCAGGATCTTTTGAACGGTAAGACTTCGAGTCTTCGTTGCATTTTCCGTTATTGAGTCTGCTGGACTCTGATATTTAGTCTTCCAGACTATTATTACGTAAATTCATGTCGGCATTTAATACCCATAATGAATTTCTTCTGGAAATTATAAGGGTCTCGAATAACATAATTTAAAGAAATAATTAAATAACCGAAAAATTAAAAGTAATGGGCCTTACATAAATTAGCCCAATAAAATCGTAAAGAAATTAAAACGAGAAATTAAGTACAATTGGCCTTATATGAGCCCAATTGAAATGTAAAGAACAGAATATAAAAATATAATGGGCCTAATATGAGCCCAAGCTTAATATAAACAATAAAATAAATACAATAACCTTCCGGTCTTTTGCTACATTTTTCTTTTATCGAGTCTTCTGAACTCTTTCTTTTAGTCTTCGAGACTATTATGCATTTCAATGCACTTCAGCATTTAATACCCATATCAAATTTCTTCCGAAAATTTTGTGGGACACAAATCAAATAACATAATTAAATAAATAAATTCTGAATTAAAATAAATAAACAGGGGCTTTTTCTTAATTACCCCAATTAAAATAAATGACAGAAAATTAAAACTGATGGGTCTTGTATGAGCCCAAGCAAAACATAAAGAAAATTAAAAACAAGAAATATAAATACAGTGGGCCTTTTAATAGCCCAATCAGAACGTAAATTAAAGCAAGAAAATAAATATAATGGACCTTTTCATAGCCCAATAACCAAAAATAAAAACAATGGGCCTTTTATGAGCCCATTTGTAATAAAAAAAAGGCTTAGCCGGCCAACAAATGAAACAAGGCGGCTTAGCAGGCCAACAAATAGTTAAGGCGGGTTAGCCGGCCAATATTGAATACTATAATAGAGGGAATGCTTACTCGATAAATCTTTCAGCAATTTAAATTTTACCCTTTTTTTTTTAACATTTCTCTCCATAATTTTTTTTTCAAGTATGATACATAGAGCCTATCCAAAGTACATATCCTTAAAAGTACATCAAAAATTAAACATTATCTCAACCTTTGTTCACTTATGCCTCTAGCCGAGACTCTTCTTTAGAAACCTGCGCACCATAATTCCATCTTTAATCTAGGTATTTGTCGGTTCTTAATAATTCTTCTCCATAAAAATATTTCCCTCCTATGTACTTTTACATCAAATACAATCTGCTGATGAATCCTTGAACACATCAATCCTGCTTATCAAGCCTCACTAATTACGATTCCTCAATCCAACAAAATTAGACAAAAACCAATCGGTTGGGGACTAAAACAAAAACATAAATAACTTAAGAACTAAAATGTAAAGACTTATCTGCATAGGACGAAACTCCAGGGACAAAAGCGCAAAACCGCCATCATCTTCTTCAGCTGCCATGTTTGCTGCTGCAGGAGTTGAAATGCAGCTCCTTCTCCTCATCTCCCTTTTAAAAAAAAAAAAAAGAAAAAAGAAAAAAGAAAATTCTTTTGCTGTAAAACGAAGAAGAAATAGCTGAAGGTTGAAGAAGACTTCCTCTTTCTATTTTTGTCTTTTCTTCTTTTCTTTTCTATGCTCCAAGGTGGAGGCGGCGATGGGGTCGGCTTTCCGGTGGTGGTGCTGCGCGGAAGAGAAGAGGAAAAAGGTGGTGGTTCACGGGTTGGGTAGAGTCGTTATCGTGCTGATCGTGTTATAAATTATATGTTTGAAGCAAGAATTTGGAGAAGAAGAAGACACAAGGGAAGGAGAAGCAGGAAGAGGAAGAGAGCATCTGCTCTTGAATGTTTATTCCGTTTTCTCATTTGATACATGAATGCCAACATATATATATATATATACAGTAATATTGGTAGGGGCCAACCAAAACATGACATTCACACTTTGTTTTATAACAGATGTGAATTAGTACCCATCTCCTTCTTCTTTTACCTCAAAACTGTCAAATGAACTGTTAATCCTTATAATTTAAAGCTAAGCATGTGTCACAGTCACACCAACAAAGGATTTTGTTATCTTCTTAAGACGCCAAAACCTTCAATTTGGTCTTGCGAGTTGACTCTTGCCCCCTATTTTAGCCTTCTTAATCTTTTTTTATTAAAAAAAAATTTCCATTTCGTATACTAACATAATATATGAATTCCGAGAGAGTTTATTACAATGTTAGCTACCATGTTCTTCGACAAAAAAAAAATGTTAGCTACCATGTATGAGATTGATATTTTCCAAATGAAATCATTAGGGTTAACAGTTTTCAAGAATATTGTAACAAAATATCTGGCAAACTGCAGATTGACTGTTGAATCCAAATCGGGAACGTACGTGATTTGGAAATCCAAATCGGGTAAATTAGAATCATATCGTTGGAGCCATCTTTTATATTTTTATAGTCACTGTCGTATGCAAGTGTTGTCTCTTTCGTGATGAAAAGCTTCCATCTTTAGTTTATTTTCCAAGTTTTTTTCTTGTTTTCTTTGCTTGATAGTGACTCTACTGTTGTATTGTCATACTCGGTAGTTTCTGGGAAAAATTTTCCTCCACTAGTTTCCGTGTTATAAACGTTTGAATACGTTTCTTACTTACACCAACGAAACATAAATGGGGTATATGATCTTAAATACAAGAATAAAAAAAGAGGAAAAATAAATGAAACCCACCAACGCCTAATAACTAAGTACACGTTTTTAATTTAGGAAATTGTATGTAGACATTGACACTTTGAGAAAGAAACAGATATTGAATATTGGCATACTGTGGTTGTGGGTTTAGTTTCCAAACCATAATAATTTTAGGACAATTCAGATTAGTTATATATCTTCATCACATCACACTTAAAATTTATAGAACAATTTAATATCATGAGTCTGGCAGAATGTGAGTTGACACACTTGAATTATTTGAATGGGAGAAAGATACTAATACCCCAAAGAAGACAGTGACAAGTTACAAAGGAATTGGAAAAATATTCTTTTTAGGATAGGCAGAGTCTGTAACTGATGAAATCAGCTTCAAAGTGGCATTAACAAGTGTTGATGGACAGTTCCACGGCGCCATTATTACGGCTGTGGCTGCTTTTTCGTACTCAGTCACTGGAAGGCATACCCGTTTGTTGTAGCTCATAAATCTTTTTAGGGACAAAACTAATTAAAGCAGTTCACGTACACTCACATGTCTGCAGATTTGCATAGTCTGGATGTTCCTCTAGCTTTTGACACGTTCAACCTATTAAATCTCTACACTCTTAGAGATGCAAACGGAAAAAAAAAAACGGTACGTCACGTCACGTGTTAATTCTGGCACCAAGCAGAAGAGTGTCCAGGCTGACACTTGGTCTGCTAGAGCTTCTGCTGCTCCTAAATTTTGCAGTGACTAATTAGACAATGTGGCTTTAAATGAGTAATGAGTAGTGGGTTTAAGCAGGAATTATGAAATCACTAGTCATGACTTGGTAGTATATACTTTGTACTGTCTGTAGAGAATTAGATACATCCACATGTTAAAAACATTTTTTTGTGTTCTATTGAACCACAGTGTTGGGTTCTGGACTTAGCTGTCTCTCCTTTGTCTGTTTCAAGACTACAAATTGATACCATGACTGCTTTAAGGTTGTGGTCTTCCCTACCAGCTTCCGGTGTCGCTGCAGAGAAGAAGAGGGCTAGTGTAAGATGTGGCAGTCTCAAGGTTTTTGCTGGTGGTGGTGGCGGTGGTGGTGAGTTTCCTTCATTTCTTCCAAAAGAGGTTCAGAAAATCCAAGACCCTTTTGCTAGAACTTTGGCTCAGAGAATTCAAAGGTTGCCTGTAGAGGTTAGTTCATCAGTTCTTTTTTTTTTTTTCTTTCTTTCTTTTACCAGGGTAAGGTACTGATTGCTACATCATTTGTTTTCTTTTTGTCTCTCTCTCTCTCTCTCTCTCTCTCTCTCTCTCTCTCTCTCTCTCTCTCTCTCTCTCTCTTCTTTTCTCTCTTTTTTTGTTGCTTTGCTCCCTGAGATCTTTGTTTTTTTTCCTTTCATTGGTAATCTTATCATGTCTGCATCCTATTCACGTGATTTGCGATTATGGCTCTTGCATGCTTAGCAATTAGTATAATTCAGTAGTGATTACTGTTTATCGGTCATAATCCTTTAAGCCTTAAATGATTCAGCAGTCTTCACAGCAACTTTTTCACACGCTTGTTGGGTAAAAGCCGTGATAAATCATACTTTGTTACTGCAAAGCTATTCCCCATTATTGTCATTTATCATCCAAAAGTTGGAGCTATATACTAGTTCACGGCTTTGTAATTGTAACCATGAAAACTGGTTGCAGGCTTTATAATTTTGTCTCATGTTGTTAAGGAAGTTTTTCAGTGTGTATGGAAGAGGGTTCCATGTTTCTTTTTTATCAAGTAAATGAGTGCCCTCATGATGGGACTTACCGGGCGTCTCAATTGCAGATTGGATCTTCAGAAAGTAGCATCATGAGTAGTTGTGTTAAGCCACTGAAACAAAGCAAAAAGACCAACCCGGTTGTTCTCCTCCATTGTTTTGACAGGTATGCAGTATGCTGCATTTTTTTGTTTTCTTGATGTTTATTTTTTATCCTTTTTTCCTTGACAAATGTGTAGAGTAAATTTCATTGATCAAAGTGAGGAATTGTACCCTTGTATCGCTAGCCAATTAGAGCAGAATTGAATGATATCATTACACAGGCATCTGAATTAAATGACAGATATTTCATGCTGAATCTGGTTGCCCTTGTTATATTACTCAGTTCTTGTTTAGAGTGGAGATGTACATATCCATTGCTTGAGGAGGCTGGTTTGGAGGCTTGGGCTGTTGATGTTCTTGGATGGGGCTTCTCGGATTTAGGTGACTTTTATTACCCTGCTCTCGTCTAAGCTGTATTACTTTCTATACTACTTGTTTCTCTATTGCAACATGTGCTCATATTTGTTTATCTAATGGTGCAAATAGAAATGCGGCCCCCATGTGATGTGGCATCCAAGCGTTATCACCTCTATCAGGTACCTTAATGATCTTCCCGAAAGCAAATTTCTGAAAAAAATGTTGAATTTCTGCAGACGCTAATTGTTTTTGTTTTGTTCCAGCAGTGCCATATAGCTTCCCCACTAATTGGTTTTCTCCTTTTTATATTAGCTATGGAAGTCCTATATCAAGAGGCCTATGATATTAGTTGGACCAAGTCTCGGTGCCTCAGTTGCTGTTGATTTTACAGTCCATTATCCAGAAGCTGTAAGTTACTTTAACACATTTTCTTGAGAAATCACATACATTTTTCAGCTTCATTTTGTTAGTGCGTTCAGTCTATCATATTGTTCAGGACTTCATCTTTAATAGATATGAAGGAAAGTAATAATAGGCCATGAAATTGTGCAAGATTCCTAAAGTTTGCAGAATCTTGTGGTTGCAAAAACCAGACAATTATTGACTACAATTCTGAGCCGTTTTCATTGGAAATGCTCCAGCAGATTGATTTACTGAAATGGAAAACTCATATACATGTGTTTGTGAACAAGTACTCATCCACATGTGGAAGAAAAATAGTATGCATTGGTGTACGGCTGTTATGGCCCATAACAGAGAAAACCGGACCGGGCATCGAACCGGCGAAGGTAGTAGATCAATATAACCGGGACTAAACCGGGGTAAAACCGGGGTTCAACCGGAATTTCAGCAGACCGGAGATGTGCTAGAAAAGCGGTTGAACCGGGATAACCGGTCGAACCGGTCCGGTTTTGATAACCTTGGTTATGGCATTCACTAGATTTCTCCATGGCAATTCTCATGCTTTTGTGCTCTAATCCCTATTCTTCCTTTTCCTCCACTATGGAGTCTGGTTAGTGGTTACTTAAAGAGTGAGTTATAGGTTTGTTCACCTCTCCTCTGTTTGCAGGTCGAAAAGTTGGTTTTCATCAACCCAAGTGTGTATGCTGAAGGCACTGGAAATCTGGCGATGTTGCCAAAACCAATAGCCTATGCAGGGGTATGACTCCAAGGGTTTGCACTTCTGTCTATTGCTGGGACAATATTTTCACAGATTAGCTGATATTGGTCGCCTCATGTTGTTATTTATTCTTATGACAAATGATGACTCATATAATGTGATGACTAGAAAGTTGTCGGTCTTCTTTGACAGATCAGTTTGCAGTTGCACCCTAACCTACTTTCATTCTGTGGACCAGGTTTCTTTTCTCAAGAGCCTGCCGCTACGCATCTATGCAAATTCATTGGCCTTCAATGGCATTCCATTCTCTACAATCTTAGATTGGACTAATGCAAGTTCATTTCTATCCTTTTTCATTCCTCATAACTCTGTATCAAAATTTGCCTTTGATGAGATCTTTTCCTTTTTTTCTCATGGGATCAGATTTCTAGCAGTTGAAATGCGTGTATGGTTGAACCTTACACAGTTACACTATCTACCTTTTTGGTCTTTCCGTAATATTTTCCAAGTGTAATCTTAATGGCTACTTGGTTTTATCATGTAGGTGGGTCGTTTACACTGTCTGCTGCCCTGGTGGGATGATGCAACTGTGAGTTTCATGGTAAGCGGGGGCTACAATGTTATACCACTAATAAAAAAGGTAAAGTGCTGATCATTTTAGTAACCAGTTTTGTGGGCCATAATAGTTTCTTGGTACTTTAAGCCTATGAAGACAAAGACTAATTTGCTTCTTCAGTGTTGATGAATAAAAGATTAAAAACTTTTTTTAAGTTGCTGATGTGGATGAACTTATCCTCACTGTGCTTTTCCAAGTGAGAAAGTGACTCCATTTGCAAATTCTTGATACATTGTGTGTAGTTAACAAGCTGACCATTGTTTCTATTGCTGTTAAAACAGGTGAAGCATGAAACACTTATCATCTGCGGCGAGCAAGATCGGATTGTCAGCTACAAGCTTGCTGTGGTAAGTAGAAAATGATAAACTTCCCTGCCTTTTGAACCTCTAGTTCTTGGGAAGACATACGAACTGTACATGTGAAATACTCTCTTTGTTTTCTTGTTCACCTTGCTTTCTATGGTATGTCTTTTAAATGCAGAAGTTGCATTCTGAGCTACAAAACGCAATAATTCGACTGGTGCCAGAAACGGGCCATCTCCCTCACGTGGATAAACCCAACAGTGTAGCAAAGTTGATAGTGGATTTCACCAGACGCAATATTGGACGGCGGGATGTGGTTGATGTGAAGAGCATGCCTTCTTTTTCCAGGTCTTATATGCGACAGGCTGTGGTAGAGCAACATTCTAAAATTGGGGTGGATTAGTCTATATTATGACGACTAGATTAGACTCCATGACTTTTTATTTAAATAATTATGGTTTTATTAGATTTGTAACTTCACTTTGGCTGCAAAATCACAAACACGCTTTCCTTGTTGTATTGTATACTAGTATGTCATTGTATTGAATGTATGTGGCTATATTAAACTGTAAGCATGTGTGTATCATTTAGTGCGTTTTGCACCGCATACTCGCCAATCTAATGAAACAACTGTTCTTGAAATGCCAACAGATTCTTGAGTTCAAGCAATGAATGGCGAGAAAAGCATGAACTAACTAAGCAAATTCTCTTCTTTTTTTTTTTTTTCTAGATTCTACAACTCTGACAAATTAAGTTACATTAACTGGTTATGAGATATCGGACCATCAATGTTAGAAAATCTCAAGTTCCTTATGTCCTCATAATTCATTAACCTTGTCCACATGATACAATGAGGTATCAACTATCTTTAATCTTCATCCTTCCCCACTTACAATATGTATTTACCTCCATGCTTTCTTGCATTCCGAAGAGCTTTATAGTTTAATCTTCGGAAGCATCCCCTTTGTCTACCTGTGACCCAGTAAACCAAGTTAACAAGATGGTAATCAAATACTAAATATACTTAGAGAAGCACAAAGTCATGGATTTTAAATTTGACACTAAGGAGTTGATATTTTCTTTTTTTGGTTTTCCACATAAAAGCGCATCAAAAAGAGTTCCAAATCAATCCTAGTACCGGGAAAAACTAATCACAAACAAAGAAAGGCATTACTAAAGACAAACGAACCTCGTATGTTTGTCCTCCCTCCATCATGTTTCTCCTCTGTTCCAATTCATCCTCTAATCTTACTTTCTGCAATTTTAAAGAAAACCATAAAAGTTAACTACCCGTCAACAAGTACCCTTCAACCAGAGAAACACTTCAACAAAGTTAAGTACTCCATCATCTTTTTTTTTTTTTCTAAAAAAGAATTACCCTTCAACAAAATCTCGAAAACATACCTAACAGAATAATCAGGATTACATTGTTATTACATGACTACGTACCTTCACTCTTTCTCCACAAAGACTGCCATTGGACTTGCAAGCTCTTTTGGGCCGCGAGAAAAGTTTACGCATCAATTGGTTGGCCTTCCTGCGAGCTACTGTTTTCTCTATATCCTTCTTAATATCGCAATCGTGAACCTGTGCAACATAAGGTTCCTGCACTGTTTTTGTTGTTTTTTGTGTGTGAGTTGAAATACCAGAACTACTTGAATGCATTCTTATGATAAAATAAACACAAAAGAACCCAAGGGTTTGGTTTCAAGTTCTAACAACATTGAAGAGTACGTACTTCCTGAAAGAAAATAAAAAAAGATGGTTCTGTTTTATGGAAAAACAATTGAAAGAAAATAAAACATATAGATAACTTACAGGGATGAAGCAAGTATTGCACCATCTTCACAAAATTGCTAGGATTGGAGAGTAGATGTTTATGTGCGTGTAATTAATGTTAACTAAAATAGGTTGAACACGCTCTTATAAACCCTTATTCGATTGGACTTGTGTGATTTGAGACGTGATAAACTTTCACAGAAGAAGAGACCAAACAGAAGTTGTCCCTGTAAAACAAAAAAGAAATTGAATTAAGATTGGTCGGTAAAATTTTTAACTTGAATTTTGTATTTATTCAAATTTATATAGTTGTTATATTTTACAGCTCTTTTAACACAAAAATTTTCAAAACTCTTTATTTATTTTATTTTCTGAGTTATTATGTTTCATAAATTTTTTTTATTACCCTTTATTAATAAACTATATTCTGCTTTTTTTTTTTTGGTTTGGACCTTTACTATAGTGGTTTATTAACACAAATCCCGACCCAAAAAACGGCTTGAACGCACGGGAAAAAAAAGGTGTTTCTCTAATACAAAAACGACAGCGTTTCAGTCCAACCCCTAAACCCCACCAAACGATCATAATCGAAGAAAATCCCCTAAAAACCCTACAAGCACCTTTCCCCAGTTTCCCTCGCCTGCTGCCTCCAAGTCTCCAACTTGCAAATCACAACCAAAACCCTAACTCCCGTGATTTTTTTTTTCCCAATTGAAGAGAGAAGATGGACATGGATGCTGACATAGATGAGAAGAGGATTCAAGCTCGGTTTGTGACGAAGCTGAAACCCCCTTATCAAATCCCTAATACTTCACTCGCCATTCCCGCCAACCTCACTCGCCTTGGCCTCTCCACCATCGTCAATAGCCTCCTCAAAAACGGTACCGTAATCTTCTCTATTAGAGCTAGATCGTCTTAGTAGAAAAGAGCGAAACTTTATGTTTGTTTGATTGTAGAAGGGTGCGACATTGTAGTTTCTTAACAGATGAACTGTGTTGTTTTTGCAATTTTTGAAGTAGGGTGTTTTTTTTTTTTCCTGTGCTTTAACTTTGGTTCCTTTTATTTGGGTATTGCTGGTTTGCTGCTTCTTGTTTAATTTTGATACTGGTGGTTGTCATGGACAGTGAATCCTGAGTGGGAATCTCAGCCATTTGATTTTCTGATCGATGGAGAGCTGGTTCGTTTGTCTCTTGATCAGTTCCTTCTCACTAAGGGTATTTCTGCGGTTAGTTTTTTACCCTTTACTTTTGTAATCTCAATGCTGAGCTTTGCAGTGTGAATATGATGTCTTACTTGATATTTTTGATGTATTACAGGAGAAGATACTGGAGATTGAATACATAAAGGCTGTGGTACCCCGGACAGAGGAAGAGCCTTCTTTGCACGAGGACTGGGTTAGTGCGGTGGATGGCAGTTGTCCTCGGTAAGCAGTCACTTTATCGGAATAACACACTGTACTCTTTTTGATATTTAAACATCATGCCAGGATGTATCTCTTACTAACATTGATGTAGTTATTTGAAACTATTTCTGTGTCTGTTGGCAGGTTCATTTTGACTGGGTGCTATGATAGCCTTGGAAGGTGGAATATAACAAATGGCAAATCAGTTTGTCCTTTCTGCAGCATGGAAATTCTCTATGTTCTCATAGTAGTCTTCACTTAATCATTATGTAATGAGTTCTGTATTTATATTCTGTAGGATATGGAAAGCTGCTGGTGAGTGCCGTCACATATTGGAGGGTCATAATGATGCAATTACTTCTGTTAGTATCATTAATCCCGAAGGTAATTATCATTCCCTGCTGAAATTTGGTGTTGATGGTGTGATGAAAATCCTAATCTATCTGGCTTCAATCTTTTGCTGTATCTCTTGAGTTTATTGTTGGATATTTTTAAACTTGTGTATTTTTGTCGACATGGGGAGGATATCTTTGTTGTTAAATATCAAAGGTAATTTTACATAAGAATAACAGACTTTACCACAACATGCAGGTAAAGAAAGTGTCACTGTGGCCACTGCTTCTAAAGATCAAACTTTGAGGCTGTGGAAGGTAATTGAATATAATTGATGCCTTTACAAAATTAAGATGGTTTCCATTCTCGAATAGTTCTCATCAAATTTTTAATGATTTTTCTTATTTTTTTTTTTTAAGATTGGCCTGGAGGAGGATGCATATCCTGAGAGGATTAGAGCATTCAAAACTTTGCGTGGGCATACTGATTCTGTACAGACTGTTGCAGCACAGACCTCAGGAAGCATGGTATTCTATTTTGCTTTCTCTTTGTTGATAATGATGTTTATCAAGTTGAATTTGAAATTTAGGCTCATCAGACATTTGTTTGGGGTTTACTTGGACTAGATTTGTTCTGGTTCCTGGGATTGCACGATCAATTTATGGCGGACTGATGAGTCTGATGCAGAAGGTGATCAAATTTCAATTAAGAAGAGGAAGGTGAAAAACAAAAATGAGGAATCTCAACTGCAGGTATGACACTGCTTCTACTCCATATTGTTCCGACACCAATTGACACCTTTTGTGAGAGCCAAATGAGTATACATAATTCTTAAGAATTTAGCTCCAGTGGCACGAAGTCTGGAAGAAAATGGTTGGAATCAATGGAAATTTTGTTACTTTACACATCGGAATTGTTTACATGATTTTTACAAGAAAAGTAATTAAATGCTGTTAATAAGAAAGTTGAAAATCTGTTACCATTGGATGCTTGGAATTTTGCACTTCCAAATCATTCACGCGATCCTGGACATGGGAGATAATGCTTCTCATTCTTTGGGAACAGACAGATACAATAATGTAATGGTATTCTGTTCTTGGGGTTCTTCTCCATAACCAGCTGGTTAAGGGAGTTCAATGTTGCTGTGAATCTTATGATCGTGTTTTTATTGTGTTTAGGGGGAAGCGTTTTCTACACTTGTGGGCCATACACAAGGGGTATCCTCTGTTGTTTGGCCAGAACGGGACAGTGTCTTTTCTGCATCTTTGGATCATACTATTAGAAGATGGGATGTGGAGACGGGCAAAGTTTTGTCAAACATTGTATGTTTTAGTAGTCTTAGTTGTCTCTCTATTTCTGTCTTTCCCTGTCTTGTGTGCTTTAGTCCATGTTCTTGAAACATAACAAAGCTTGGATACTTAACTGTCCTATTTATGTAGTATTCTGGGAAGGCCATCAATTGCCTTCATGTTGGGGGTGAAGGTTCTATACTAATTGCTGCTGGGGGTTCAGACTCCATTCTCAGGGTTTGGGATCCACGAAAACCAGGTTTGATAAATGAGATAAGCATTAGATCTTCCTCTTCATGTGGACATTTCTTATCTCTGCCTTCTTATTCTTGCAGGAACTTCTGCTCCTGTGTATCAATTCTCTTCTCACAATTCTTGGATTTCGGCCTGCAAATGGCATAGTAAATCATTGTTTCATTTAGTTTCTGCATCCTATGATGGGAAAGTTATGTTGTGGGATCTGAGAACTGCAGTAAGTGTTTTCTCTTTACTCAACTTCTATTTGATGCTTTGAATGAATAGAGACTAAATAAATGAAACAGTATTCTGCTCTGTGAAGCGGATCCATCTTTTAAATTTGTGCTCTGAATAGTGTGAGATGCAAAAAAATAGAAAAAAGGCTTTGCACTGAATGGTGTCTTTTCTTTTGCAGTGGCCTCTGGCTGTTATCAGCTCGCATGAGGACAAGGTTTTACATCTCTTTTTAAATATTTTGTAATGTCTTCCCCTTGGAAATGAATTTTTCATTTATGTGGGTCGATATTCTTTAATATAGGTCCTATGCGCTGACTGGTGGAAAGGCAATAGTGTGGTTAGTGGTGGTGCAGATTCTAAGCTTTGCATTTCCTCTGGAATCTCGGTGCAGTGAGGTAGGAGTTTTAACACGCTGTTATCTTCAGGTTACGAATTTTAAGCTTTGATGGTTTTTCCTCACATTACATGCCTTACCTCCTGCCCTCTTATGTTGTTGAAAATTCATGCAATCCTGGTCCATGATCCATGGGGCCAATGATTGTGATCTCAAAATCTTTTTCCCCTCTTTTAGATGGAAAGTGTTAAGCAACGTATTTACTTTCTTTTGTTTTCTCTTTTAAACAAATACCATGACCAACAACCTATTAGACATGTGACAAAGTTGATTTAAGCTTAATTGTGATTCCAAATTGGAACAGGAAGTGTTACTTGCCCATCCATTGTCCAATACACTCAGTGTTATATGGTAATCTATGACTTGCAATGAAAGAATTCCTGTAAATCTGGGTATTGGAATTTTCATTCTCTCATACATTCAAGTCATCAATGTTTGACTTTGTTTTCAGCTACCAGAGGAGTCAATCCATAGCTTGGAAGGACGAATGATGCTGCAAGAGACAATTTATTTTTTTTCTCGTCCCCGTATTAATTATTTGAGTTTAGATGCGGCAATCTAATTTTTCATTTAGTGAGGTGTTTGTTTTTGAAGGCCTTGTCCAAAGACACTTCATGTGAAGCGAACAATGATTCCTCCGTCTTGGCTGCAAAGATGTTTGGGACGGAGCAATTTTGTACTTTTATAAGATTTCTGTGTTATTAAAATACTCAGGGAGGGTTGAATATTGAGCTTCTGTCGTGAAAAATATAATTTGCCAATGTTAAATTTACTCCGGTGGAGCAACCATGGGCGTAAATGTTGATGTAAAACGACAGAGCTTGGTGAACTTTTTCCACCTTCGCTGGGTATTTTGCTTTTATGGTCTTTGTTACTGGGTGTCCGAGCCTGCTATCTAGTGAAGGGCAACTGGGCCAATATCATATTAAACATTCCTCATAAGTCTAATATCGATGATGACAGCACTGATGGGCGGTTGGGGAGGATTTAATGTCAGGATGTAATCGACCGGGGCCTGGACCGGCGGGGCGATAGACACCACTAATGTTTTTTTTTTCCGACAAAAAAAATTTATCGTCATTATTTTGACCAATAATTAAAAAAGAAAATAATCGTTAAGTTCATTAGAGAAGCATCAGAATTATTATCAACTTTTTTTTTTCTTAAAAGACCTGAAGGACCATCTTTTTAAGTTTGTGTTTCTTGCAGAGCACTTAGCGGAACCATAGATATTATTATCATTTTTATTTATTACAGGAACAGGAAGTGATAGGCATTATTTCCTCCCATCTTCCATGAGAAAGCTATAACCAAGACATGCAATGTTTTCCTGAGGCCAAAAAAAGGAAAACACGTACAATGTTTTCCTACCTTTACCCTTATTTTTATCCGGGAAATCTTCCTAACTTTTGCTTGATTTGCTTGAACGAACAAAAAGGCTTTGTGTTATTTTTCTTACTCCCTTTTGCAGGAGAAATTATTGGAGCAGCGAAAAGCGCGACTCATGAAAAGTTTTCTCTCTCCCTTTAACCGGTAGGCCAACGTGATGACCCCGTGATTTTAGACCCAATAAAGCTCTTGTTTAATGACCTATTTATCCTTGTAACTCTGTTGTCAATTGTAATTAAGGCCTTTTTACTAGATTGTCAGATCCACAGGACAGGACACACCGTATTATCTGCTGCCCTGTAAAAAGTAAAAACACCCCCTCACTAGGAGAGAACTGAACCTCTTAGGTCATTACATTCATCCAATTCTTCTATGTCATATAAATAAGTAATACATCTTCTACAATTTCAGTTAAAATTTGTCCACGTTAAAAAAAAGAAGAAGAAGAAGAAGAAAAGAACATTTCCCCCCCTAATAACAGCAATTAGAAAGAAGAAAACTAGTGGAGGACCTTAAATCATTGCATTTTGACCAATTAATTTATACACTTCAGTAGTAATGGCTTCTTCAAAAAAGGGGATAAGTTCTCGAGTTTTAGTTTCAGTTTAAACTCAGATGGTGAGGGGCACATAAGTCCGTGCAACTAAAAGGTCAACTAACTAAATGAAATGATTTTCCAATCCCAAGTAGAAAGCGTATTGTACTCGCGTTGGGAAGCTACAAATGCTTCCGTCTCCCCGCCATTGCCATCTCTTCTTCTTCTTCTTCCTTAAATCTTTTTTTTTTCTTTCCTTTCATTCTCTTCTTACAGGACAGACCTATGCCAACTTCTCTCCAATCACTGTCCCCTCCGGTGATCATTAACACACGCACATTGTCCATCTAATCACAGGGTATGCCATTCTTTTTGTCCCTTCCATGTTCTTATTGCATTACAATCTTTTTAACTCTTAAAACATTTGCTTTTTACATCTACTGTAATATGTTGTCGTGTTCTTGGATTCTGGTTGCAGCAGTACTGTATTATATTGTTGTATTCTTGGGTTCTGGTTGCACTGGTGCATGATTTTGGTCAGTAGTAATGAATCAAAGCTTGAGGGTCTTTAAACCATTCAGGGCCACGTGAATGGAGTAAAAAAGATTGAAACTTGGTCGTTTTAACCATGTTGGTATTTGATGATACGTATTACTGATGAGCTAATGGGATTGAATTGTATGCAGGGAAGAAGCAATGGGGACCGTTTCATTGGTTGGTGCGGCATTTGGGATTCTCCCAAGTCGGCACCTTGTTTACTCTTGCACACGAAACGACAATGCCTCTAATTGGCGACTTCTCCAGCATCGTCCTGTGATCTTTTCAGGAACATGTGCAGGAAAAAGGTTGTTTCGGGATTCTATAGTGTCTTCTTTTGTTGTTAGGATTGGGAGTTTTTATATAGATCGGGGTTGGTTTTTTGATTGTTGTGTTTCTTCTTGAAGTTTGACTGAATGTGTTTTGAATTTGATTTCTTGCAGGAAATTCTTATATAATGGCCCCAGGGGAAATAAATCAAAGATTGTTGTTTTAGCAAATGCGGTAAGCAAAAGATCGATTCTTTTTGCGTTTTTGTTTTGTATCCGAGTTGCTTGCCCTTTTCCCTCTTTTTGTTGGAAAGTTATGCAATTACTTGCTTATAGCTTTTCTGGAGAGAACAAAAAAGCGATTCCCATATTGGTAATGTTGAGAAGAAAATGAGTGGATAAGATTATAAAGTTTCGGGAAGCAAATCTAGTGAATGTGGGATGGCCAGAATTTCTTTATTGTGGTGATTGCAACTTTCTTTTTTGTTTCTGCTGGTGCAAAATCAGATGTGATGTGTCAGGTCAGCTGATTGAAAAGAGACTTATGCTTGCTAGATTTCTGTAGCAGGATGATTCGGATGACTATGCCGATGATGAGGATGCGCTTTCATCTGACGGAACTGAATTAGTGGAAGCTAGGAAAGCTCTCTCTGAGGCTCGATCCGGACAGCATGCTACTCAAAAAGAGAGAGACCACTTGGTTGAGGAGCTTGCACAATCTAAGGCTAAACAGGAGGAAGATGTGGCTAACATATTACGTGAAAAGGACTCGGCTGTCGGAGAACTCCAGGATGCAAAGTCTGTGCTTCATCAGAAGCTGAAGGAATCAGTGGAAGAGAAGTTTGCTTTGGAATCTAAGCTGGTACTTGCAAAACAGGATGCTCTTGAACTTGCAGTGCAAGTTGAAAAGTTAGCAGAAATAGCTTTCCAGCAGGCAACATCTCACATACTCGACAATGCACAACGCAGGGTTTCAGCTGCAGAAACTTCTGCTGCCGATGCAGCTTTTAAGATTGAAGAACAAATTAGAACAGCGACGGAAGGGACCATATCATCAATCATTGAACAGTCGAAAGATGCCATCTCGAGGGCCTTGGATGTGGCCCAAAAAGCAGGTGACCATGCAGCAAGAGCTGTGCAAGTCTTTACTGATGGTGTTGGTGCAGTAGACGAGATTGCTTCAATTAAATCAGATAATATTAGGTTAGAAGGCACTGTAAATGATCTAGAATCTCAACTATTGCTTAGAAAAAGTGAGTTTGAAATGTTGAAGGTAGAGTTGGAACAGGTCCAAAAACAAGCTCAAGCCTCTGAACTACGAGCCAATGAACTTGAGAAGGCATTGTTTGAGTTTCAGGAGTCAAACAAGAAACAGACTGTCCAGAAGGAAGATGAGATCAACTCCTTTATGGAAAAACTGAAGGAAGAGGCAGAAGAAAGAAAGGAAGCTGCATCCAAGGTTTTTAAGGCCGAGCTGGAAAGCATCAAGTCTGCAATTGAAGCTGCTGAAGAAGCAGCACGATCTCGAGATAATGCCTATAAGAGAAGATGTGAAGCATTGGAGAGATCGTTAATTGCCTCTGAAGCTGCTTCAAAGACGTGGAGACAAAGAGCAGAAATAGCTGAGTCACTTATATTAAAGGAAGATGAAGATGAGGATGCCATCTACGTCAATAATGGTGGACGCATAGACATTTTGATAGATGATGATTCACAGAAATGGAAACTATTGAGTGATGGTCCACGTAGAGAAATACCACAATGGATGGCAAGGAGAATTAAGACCATTCTTCCTAAATTTCCTCCTAGAAGGGCTGATGTCTTAGAAGCACCAATATCAAAGTTTAAGCATTTGGACTTGCCTAAACCTGATGAAGTATGGTCAATTGCTCAAGAAAAACCTAAAGTAGGGGACACGCTTATTGAGCATGTAATTGAGAAAGAAACAATAGAGAAGAAGAGAAAGGCTCTTGAGCGGGTGCTTCAGAGGAAGACCAGCCAGTGGCAGAAGACACCAGTGGAAAAAAAACTTGGTTAGTGATATTCTCCATCAATGTGCTTTCAATGCTTCAAATGCTATAATTTTGTTATATATCTAATCATATAGTGTCAATAATTTCAATGCAGAGTCGGGAACTGGAACAGGGCGTGAGATTGTGGTTAGTACTTATGTTATGCCTAAGAATTGATTAATATGTTGATTATCATCTATCACGAAGTGCTATATAATATCTGAGATGCCTGGCCCAGATTCTTTCATCAATGATGTAGAAAGTTCCGACATGAACTTACTTCCAAATCCTGTGGGAACGAATTGCCATCTGTTTTACAAAAAATTTTGGAACTACTAAATTCTTTGAAGAATGGATATGGTTGTGCAGTTGATCTGTTTTAGCAGATCAGATGATAGATTTATGACTGACATGGAAATCAACCTGAAATCACTATGATATTGGAGTATTTGCTCATGCTCATATAGATTATTTGGGTGAGGACAAATATGGTGTGTCATGTATAAAGGAAGGGAGATATGGATCAACTTCACCTACTTGTTTTTGCAAACATTCCCCCATTTTTCTCAGTCTGCTATATATACTCTAGTGACCGATATAAGATGCCTAAGATGGAATTAGCATAAGATGACAGACTTGTAAACTGCTGGATGGGATCAAGTTAGGGGTTTTGAGAATGTTATTCTTATGATCCTTTTCTGATGATTCAACCTCTACCTCTTCTAGAGTTTACTTGAGATTTAAAATTGTTTCATTTTTTTTTGTATCCCTGTTTACTTATGCTTCCTTTAATGTCGAATCTTATTCATCACTATTGAAGTTCCAAGGTTTCAATTGGGAAAGCTGGAGAAGGAAGTGGTACCAGGAATTAGCTCCTAAAGCTGCTGATTTATCTAAAAGTGGGATAACAGCGGTGTGGTTCCCACCGCCGACGCAATCTGTTGCCCCTCAAGGTTTGTCTCCAGTCTTTCTATTTTGTGCATGTCAAACAGAGAAAGTATCTCTGTTTTTTTAGCACATTTTACACCTCTTACTGTATCAATGAGGTCAGACTGTATTTTTTTCTCTGTACATGAAATTGTTAATAGCTTGTCTCTACACCATTTTGTTGTTGCATTAACCAGTGAGGTCAAAGAATACTTTTCCATGGCTTCCCTTTTAAGAGTCTGTCTGTACACAACTCTAGCGTTACATAACCAGTGGCGTCGTAATAACCAAGGGTGTCTTGCCTCTAAGTGTTTGGCTACATTGGCATCCTGTCATGCGTTAGTGCTTCTACTAATAAATATTTCTATGTAAATTGTATTTACACATTCACGAACATGTCGGGGTATGATTGTACCAAAAATATGAAATGCACAATCTTGATGATTTTCATTGATTGACATTCAGGTTATATGCCTTCCGATCTCTACAATCTGAACTCAGCATACGGTTCTGTAGAAGACCTGAAATTCTGCATTGAAGAAATGCATTCTCAGGATCTTTTGGTACGTTTACTTTTCCATATTTTTAGAGCTGATTACAGGCAAGTGCAAATTTGACATTCTTGTGTTCATATTTTATGGTTGATAATCTGTATTTTTTGTGGAGCAATCATTCGAATGAATACATTAGATTGACTGGTTATTTGCGTGAATTTCAAAATGTAACTGCATGCTTATATAGATATAAAAAGTTGTCAGGAAGCTATAGGAGTCATGCTTCTTAACTTAGCTGAACTAATTGGATGAAGCGAAAAATTATTAACAAAATTAAGAAGATCCCTGTATCGGTTAGTTGGAGGTGACAAGGAAATGCTTTTTGTTGAGGGGAAAGAAATATGTGCTAAGATGCAATTATGAGGTGTCTTTCTATTTGTTTATGGTTCACTTATCATCAAGTAGACTGATTTTTGTAATAAAATAAGCTGTCATCATTTAAGCAGTTCTATTGCTTGAACACCAAGCGGTCAACAATTCTGCTATCATTGACATGAAATTTGTGGACTAGGTGCTTTGATGCCTTTTTATCGTAATGGTTTCTGCTCATACCTTCTATATTCTTTTAGCTGCTAATTTTGGGTCCCTCTAGTTTCTTATTAGATAAATCTTCATGTTACTTTTTTCCCAAGATTTAATTCCTTGTATATTCAGGTCAAAATTCTGTAGAGATATACCTAAATGACATGGACAGGGTTTTTCAATGTCAGTTCGACTTTATGTTTTCCTAATGTTTCTATTGGATTCATGCTATAGGCCCTGGGAGATGTCGTCCTAAATCATCGATGTGCAGAGAAGCAGGTAAGCCCTGGTTTGCTGCTACAGACGTCTATGTGCTTCTGTTTTGAAATATATTTTAATTTTTCAATCTGGTATTCAAAATTTGCAATAGACTCCAAGTTTTTTTCATGGTTCTCTGTCCTCTTCCTTTAGTTTTCTTAATCCCAATTATCAAGTACTTAGTCAAGATTATGGGTTGGTAAGCCTACGTTTTCCCTTGATTCTACCTGCCTTCAGAAATAGTATTTGATTCACCTGCCATAACTCTCTTCCCTATTACCATTAACTGAGGCTGTAACAATAAGAGTTCGTTTTCAAATTGGTGAATAGCTCTGCTCAATTGCCTTTACGTTTGAAATTTGAATTTTCAGTAACTTAGGCTTTTGAAAGTCTGATTTGATCTTTTTGCAAGTGGTTAATTTTCTCTTGCGGTGTCTGGACCCAATTATGTGGATATTTATCATAGCCAAGGGAAATCGCATCAGTTCTGTGGCATCGCCTTTACAATCTTGACATTAGTTGTTGATGCATTACTTACTTCATTGACAGCTCAGACACTGAAAACTTATAGTTCTCATGCAAACGTTTCATTTCAACTTTATGTGAACTTCCTTCACAGACAACTTCCACTGTAAATGCCAAATTTGTTAAACAAATAAGACTCCAATGCAGGGTAGGCAAACACACTTAAGCTACGCCTGAGGAGATGCTACTGCACTGCTTTTAGATTAATTTATGTTTTCTTTGATTTCAGAGTCCAAATGGCATTTGGAATATATTTGGTGGAAAGCTTGCATGGGGACCGGAAGCAATTGTCTGTGATGATCCCCATTTTGAGGGCCGTGGAAATCCTTCTAGTGGTATGCAAACAGTAAAGCTGAATTTTGATAAATGATATGTCTAGAATAGTGAACATATAGAGAGACTTGTAGTTCTTTACATTTATTTTCCATTCTCTTCATTGAAGAAGTGCTTAATAAAGCAAATGGCTTGAGAATTTATATTAGCGTATAGTTCCTTGTAATTTAACAAAAATCATCCAACTCCATCTTTTTAGTGCTTAATATGAATTTTACCATCTTCACCTATTAAGCCAGTGGAATTGTGGCTTTACATTCATCCGCTCGATGACTTCAGTCTATTTGAACTTTGGTTCTGACTTCTGAATATGTAAGTTACAGAAGGCATGAGACCCTGTGCTGTAGTTGATGCACAAATTAAAGAGATAGTCCAGCTCACCTACCTTGTCATAGAAGGGAAAACTCTTAAAAGTTTATTCCTTCTGCAATCGACTGCCATAATAATAATGGAAGTTGCAAAGGTGGTGCTACGATGAGATGAGATGAAATGACAGTTTCATCTTTTACGCAGCCAGGTTTTCCCTTTTTTTGCTTTGATTTGCTGTTGGTGCTCTTTCAGGTGATATCTTCCATGCAGCTCCGAATGTTGATCATTCGCAAGAATTTGTTCGGAAAGATATAAGAGAGTGGCTAAATTGGCTTAAAAGTGATATTGGTTTTGATGGGTGGCGCCTTGATTTTGTAAGGTGAAGGTCTTTCCAGTTCTTCTACTTCCAAAATCTATTCACTAAGCAAGAAATTAGGTTACTGAGAAATCCATTGATTTTTTACAGAGGCTTCTCTGGCACATATGTCAAGGAATATATTGAATCTTCAAATCCTGCATTTTCTATTGGAGAATATTGGGATAGTTTAGCTTATGAACATGGAAGCTTGTGTTACAACCAAGGTAATCCCCTAGTTTCTGTAGGTTGGTAAGAAGAGTGATGGCAAGTCTCTTTTCTTTGGTGTTTTCTTTTGTCTAAACATTTGAAAGTGAAGAACCTTGAACTTTGTTTTATCAAGGAAAACTCCTAGAATATGGAAAAATCTCGTCATCTTTCCACTGTTAATACTCTAACAGCATGACTGCTCATGTACCTAGATGCTCATCGTCAAAGGATAATCAATTGGATCAATGCCACTGGTGGTACATCTTCAGCATTTGATGTCACTACAAAGGTACTGTTCTAAGTTTTGATTATTACTTGTTCTCGGTTAGAATAAATAAACTATTGGCTTCGTATGTAGTATATGTCCAACTCATATTAAGGCCAAGCAGTTAATGGTTAAATGGCAAGTAATCATCAGACTGCATAAAACAGGACACAAGCCAACCATTATTCTTGTAGATGATCAATCAGTCTGATACTCATAAACTCATCAGCGTTTCCACCATGAGAACCACTGCATTGGGATATCATAAGATGATAGAGGTGATATAGTAGGGGAGAAAGTTTGGTCGATTAATTGAATGACCATTGCATATTTGCCCTGGGGTTGAATTTTATGCATTCCATGGGGCATGCTTTAATATGTAATTTCACAATCTATCCATTCACAGAATAAAATGTCATCATATGTGTTGTCTTCGGCTACTAACTTACAGAAATTATGGTCTTTTACATTTTGTTTGCAGGGCATACTCCACTCCGCATTGCATAATGAGTATTGGAGGTTAATAGATCCTCATGGAAGACCAACAGGAGTCATGGGGTGGTGGCCATCTCGTGCAGTCACATTTTTGGAGAACCATGATACAGGATCCACACAGGTTCTCTCTCACACCTACCGTCATGAATCTTTTTTCAATTTTGTGAATAGGATGTGATTTAACATGGCCTCCTTTTCCCCCTCTTGCTCGTGTGGTATTTCACTATAAGAGATGCTTTGCAATTATGATTCTCTCTAACAACTAACAGAAATGAGTTCAAGGAAACAGGTTTGCTTTGTTATCTTGATGTTATATTTCTCTAAAAGTCTGAAAATTCTGTCACACTTGTTGTCTCATGTGATGTCATGAGAACAAAGCCGGACAAGGATACTGTCCAGTTGAACATTAGGTTAACTTCAGCAACAGTGGAGGAAGTGACACTCTAAGAAGTTTAAAACCCCATATATGCCTCCTCACCGTTCTTCAGCGTTTGTCCAACTTATAAGGGATCCCTGTGAAGCTGGAATACAAATCCACTTCTGTCTTTGCACTTGTAGGATGCAACAAAGCTGCCTTCGTGTGATATAAAACACCAGCAGTTCTGAGGATTTGTGTTTCACAGCTTTCTCCTTTTACTCTGGAACTGCGTGGCATGAGACATAATGCTTTGCATTTCATATTCTGTGCTGTCCTATTAAAAAATTAAATATAAATGAATATCAAAGACTTAAATCTTGCTTTCGTTCCATTTTGTTTCAGGGTCATTGGCCATTTCCTCGTGACAAGCTGGCACAGGGACATGCATATATCTTAACTCATCCTGGAACGGTTAGTTCTTAAATCACTGTATCCAACTATGATTTATGTGAAAATATAGTTGCTTTAAAGATCAATTTTTACCTGTTCTCTTGGTAGCACAAGATAGCTTGGTTTCCTTTTTCTGATTGTTTTGTTGGTTAGATATGCTGTTCATATGTATCTATCCCATTTTCACATCTGCCATAAAAGAAACCAAGAAATGCACTACGCTTTCTGGTTTGGTTGTCGATGCTGCTGGTCCCAAGTCCTCATATTTTTCCATCAGGGCACATGAAGAGTATGGAGCTGTCAAGCATGAGTGTGGTGCTAACATTCATTACCGCCAAATCATGTTCAACATTATATAACATATGCAGCTTAAAGTCATGATCCTATTAAATTCTGCTGTGTGCTTGGCTCCTTCCCGGAACTAATTTTTGATTCTCTGATACAATGTTCTCTTTCTATGGCCAGCCTGTGGTATTTTACGACCATTTCTATGATTTTGGCATGCACGATATCATAACCGAGTTGATTGAGGCTCGAAGACGGGCTGGCATCCATTGCCGGAGCACTGTCAAGATATTCCATGCAAACAATGAAGGCTACGCCGCATTGATTGGTGATACACTAGTAATGAAGCTTGGACATCTCGATTGGAACCCCTCCAAGGAGAATAATCTGGAAGGGAGCTGGCAGAAATTTGTCGATAAAGGATGTGATTACCAAGTCTGGATAAGACAATAGCGCAATCAGTCGGAGTAAGTAATAATCTATGGCTGTCAGTTTCTTCTTCAGGACAATATGCAATTCTTGGGGAAACTCACTCTGGTCATGCCTCCCAGCTTAGGAATATAGCAGCATTATTTGGGATGTAATTTATCAGGTCATAGAATAAGAATCACCTTCATAATCAATAAAGGCTGAATTTTTTTCATGAGTTCCATTCAGTTATGTATTATTGAAACAATTTAAGAGCTACAATGGGAAAAAGGCCTTGGCCTCATATTAGTAGTAGGTCAAGTTCCAACAAATGTTGTCATCATAGTTTCTGTTGTTACACTTTCTGGCTCCTGCCAGGAGAGAACCCAAATTTGCCCAACAAAATATATAGAGCTTTTGCATTTGTGTGAATCCATTTGTTATTACAACAGATTCTACTCAGATGATGAATTCTGAAAAAAAAAAAAAAAAATGAATCCTACAACAACTCTCAGGTCTGCAAGGGAAGAAATTACCTAGTGGGCTTTGGGGCTCAAAGAGAATGGGCCTATCAAACTCACTATGGCCCGTCCAATTAGAGGATATGATAATCAAAGCCGCCTTGTAGTTAAGGCGGTGGAGGGGTTTTCCTCTAAAAGCACGCGCCTCGTGAATCCGATTCCTTATAGAGCACGGACTCCTAGTTCCCTTGCTCTTCAAGTAATATACCTCTATAAATACGACCCCACCCCCCCTACAGATCTCATTATTTTCCACCAGCCGTCAAAGACCAAGAGAGCAATTTCTCCTCGAGACCGAAAAGAGACTAAACCCTAACAAGAAGAAAGAGAAAAGAACTAAGAAGAGAAAACATGATGACTGATGTGGGTTACTGCAATGACTGCAAGCAAAACACCGACATCGTCCTCGACCACCGGACCGGCGATTCAATCTGCGCCGACTGCGGCCTAGTCCTCGGCGACCATTACATCGACGAAGTCTCCGAATGGCGAACTTTCTCCGACGACAACAACGACAAGGACCCCAACCGCGTCGGCCACCGGACTAACCTCCTGCTAAGCAACTCCGCCAATCTCACCACCACAATCTCCCGCCCGGCCAGCAAAAACAACCCCAACGGCGGCGGCGGAGGATGTGGGCTCCCCATCGGGAGGTGGCAGTCCAGGGAGTCCCAACAGGACAAGAACCTGTTGAACGGGTTCGGCATCATATCGGACATGGCGGAGAAGCTGGGGATAGTGGAGACCGTAAAGACCCGGGCTCAAGAAATTTACAAGAACATGGAGGAGAAGAAGTGCTGCACGGAGAGGAACCGGGGCGGGATATGCGCGGCGGCGCTGGTGATTGCGTGTAGGGAGGAGAAGACCCAGAGGACGCTGAAGGAGATAATGTCGGTGGCCACCGTGTCGTCGATGAAGGAGATACATAAGGCGGTCCTGCATATAGGGAGGACGCTGGGTCTTGACACCACGGGTTCCTCTCAGGCGACGGAGCTGGTGAGGCGGTTCTGCTCCAAGCTTGGGATGAAGAACCAGGAGATGAAGGCCGTACACGAGGCCCTGAGTAAATCGGAGAACTTTGTTATAAGGAGGAACCCTAAATCCATCTTGGCCGCCATTATTTTCTTGATCTCCCAGCTCTCCGAGAACAAGAAGCCTCTTCAAGGTTTGGATACATCCCACTTAATTAATCTATATATAGACATAATTAATTTAATTAATTAATTAATTGATTAATTATGTGTACATACATGAGAAGAAAAGAGTAGAAAAGCCTAATTAATGTATATGAGACATCTATAAACGAAGCTTTTATTTAATAAAGTGTTATTTAATATTTTCCTTTATGAGGTTTTACGAGGTGCCTGTGTGTGTGTGTGCAGCTATTGCAGATGCATCTGAGGTGGCGATGGGGACAGTGAAGAAGTCCTACAAGGATCTCTACCCTCATGCCTCTAGGGTGATCCCCAACTGGTACGCCACCGAGGAGGCCATCAAGAATCTCCGCTGCCTGTAAATGCCCTTTTCCTGTGGGGTGCTACAGGCAAATTAATGACCATAGTGAACCATTCCTTGTGTCTTTGTTTCTTTTCTTTAACCGAGGAAAACTGAGAAAAATTAACTCTCTGTAAAGAAGACTGGGCTTGTTTTGGGTGAAACTACTTGTCCTGTAATTCGACAAAATTTCCCTTCCCATAATGGAAAAGAATTAATTCTTTTTAAACGGATGAGGTAAACGGATCCGGCTGGCTTTTGATATTGGGCCTTTAGTAGTTGGTCTCAATAGTGCTTTTCTAGTGGGGCTATCATAAACGAGAACGTCGAGATTCAGCAACCCCGTGCACACAATATTATATGGATTTGGATCCTCTCTTGTACAGTATTCAACAGGAGAGATCCTGTTAAATAAATGCCGTTGATTTGTTTAATCAATGGCTCTAAAATGTATAAGGTAAGAAAAACTAAAAAAATTAAATAAGGTAAAAATAAATTCTCATCATTGATTTTGAAAATCATGACCACGATTCAACCAACAGGACATAACTTTATAGGAGAGGATCTCAATCCATATTATATTAGACAACCCCGCAAATAATTTGGTATCTTTTTAGGCTTAAGTAATAGTTAAAAGGAGTAGTAGATAACCTGTAAGCGCAGAAAATCCATTAATGTCCATATCGAAGCACTGTCGGTCGGATTTTGATAACAAATGGTTTAAATGATCCTAACAAGTGCTAATAAGTGAGTCCACGACTTTGCTAATATTCAAATTAATTCCAATCAACCAAAAGTTGCATACCCGGGTACAGAGAGTCATTGCTAAGAATCAATGACTACAGAATCTATCCTTCTTTTTCTTTTAGGACAGAATCCTTCTTTTTCTTTAATATCATTGTAGAGGATAATTAAAGGATTTCCATCCGTTTGAACATATCAACTTAGACCATTTAATACTATTGAAGGCTAGTTAACAAAAAAACAAATTAGATGACTAGCCGTACTGCGAAAGAATGCAGGAAAAGACAAATCCACGCTTCAAAAATTTAAAAGAAGACGCAGCATTTGAGTTAGCAATGACGTGGGAATGAAAAGTAGATGCTAATGTAAAACTTTAAGGACAAAATCCGTGCCATTATATGATTAACTAGTGAGTAAGACAATATTGAGGAGGGCAAAAAGAATATAAAACCTCAGGCTCAGGATTCAGGATTCATAAGAGACAGTTAATTAATCTGTAAAAAGACGAGGAACAACTATGCAGTGACACGATAAGGGACCGCTAAGTAACACTCGTCACCGTAATGGCCGTATGTTAGTTCTAACGTTAGCATCCGAATAAAGGTCAAGCAAGAAGAAGACATGTTTCAATTATTGACTATAAGAAAAAGAAACAAGAACATGATTATGGGCTTGTTCAAATGCAGGTTCCCGTTCTTTACTCATCAGGCAATAAATTAGACAACTACATTTGTAGAGTGGACTCTTATGGTTTGTAAAAAAAAACATAAACAGCAGAATCTGCAGCAGCAAAATGGGAAGTAGTCCTCCGCGTATTCTGGTTATACCTTATCCTGCACAAGGCCATGTCATTCCTTTAATGGAGTTTTCAATATGTTTAGCCAAATATGGCCTCAAGATCACATTTGTGACAACAGAAAACAATCACGGGCAGCTGCTAAAGAATGTAACAGCATTGAAAGGTGAGATACATCTGGCTTCAATATCTGATGGACTGGAATCTTCAGATGGCACCAAAAGGCCCGGGGGGATTCCACTTGAAGCAGTCTTCAGGGTTTTGCCTGGCAAAGTAGAGAAGCTTATTGAAGAGATTAACGCATCAGAGAGTGATAAGATCAGTTGTATCCTCGCTGATCGAAGTGTCAGGTGGGCCTTGGAAATTGCAGAGAGGAAGGGAATTCGACGAGCTGCGTTTTGTCCTGCTGCAGCTGCACATATACCCATAGAACTTAGCATACCAAAGCTGATTGAAGATGGAATTATAGATGAGGATGGTGAGTTTAATTTCCTTATAGTCTTTTCTATTTCCTGTACCTGTCTTGTCATCATGTCATGCAAGTTAAAAGTGAACTTCCTCTGCTTGAAAGGAAGTAATTCATCTGGGGAAGGATAACTTAATCTGGCCCTGCAAAAATTTAGTAGTCTTAGTGACAAAAATGGCTAAGACATATATAGGTTTAGTAGCATCATAACTAACATGCTTTTGGTTACAGGAACACCAACAAAAGAACAGATGATTAAACTTTCACCAACCATGCCGGCCATGAACACAGCCGAGTTCACATGGACACGCGTTGGCGACAAGAACACGCAGAGAAGTTTATTTGGACTTACCAGAAGTAACGAGTCCTTAAAGCTGATGGAATGGCAACTATGCAACTCAAGTTATGAACTTGAACCTGGAGTATTTACCTCTACTCCAAACATCCACCCTGTAGGCCCACTATTGGCAAAGAATAACAGGCATGGCGATTCAGCAGGAAGCTTCTGGCCAGAGGACAAGACTTGTTTGGAATGGCTGGAGCAACAACCGCCACAGTCAGTGATATATGCTGCATTTGGAAGCATTACTCTTCTTGGCCCTACCCAGTTCCAGGAATTGGCTCTAGGACTTGAACTCACCACCAGGCCATTCATATTGGTGGTAAGGCCAGATAGCAGCAGCCGGTCTTCTGACGACGCATTCTTTAAAGATTTTCAAGACAGAGTTGGGACTCGTGGAAAGATTGTAAGTTGGGCACCTCAACAGAAAGTTCTTGCACACCCTTCCATTGCCTGCTTTGTAACTCACTGTGGTTGGAACTCCACCATGGAAGGTGTGGGCAATGGGATTCCTTTCCTGTGCTGGCCTTGCTTCGGTGACCAGTTCTTCAACCAGAGCTACGTTTGTGATGTTTGGAAGACTGGACTGCGGTTCAACAAAGATGAGAATGGGATGATTGCAAGGTGGGAAGTTAAGGACAAGGTTGAACAACTCTTGAGCAGTGAAGAGTTCAAATCAAGGGCAGGGGTTCTCCAGGGAAGAGTCATGGATTGTGTAAAGGAAGGTGGGAGTTCGCACCAAAATCTCATGAAATTTGTTGAATGGATCAAAGGCATATAGAAGAAAACATTGTCATTAGTAAAATCTTGCATGATTCGACCAAAAAAAAAAAAAAAGCTTGCATGATTGGTTTGTAAATTAAATGAACCCTGGTAATTTCCTTCGGATTTTGTACATGGTACTGGTCTACTGTTTCAAAATGACTCTTGTTGGTGTTTTGGAAGCTTATTCTAGAGTATTTAATATCAAGTTGCACCAACAATGGTTAAAAAAATCCACTTTGGTTGGATTCTGATGGGGAACTTCCAAATGACATTGGCATATTCTAATCAATTCAGGCGACAAATCCATGCCTCAATCAAGAAGAAAAGAACAATTATAGCGACAGAATAATCAATTGTGACATGAGGTAGCAGTGACGTGACGTGGATATGAAATATAATGCTAGAAACTCCAGGCGCATAATTCCAAGACATTATTATGATTAACGAGTGATAAATAATAAACAAGATTGGGAAGGGCCAATAAACCTTAGATTCAAGATTCAAGAAACATAATAATTCCAAATTAAGCATTAAGATATGGAACTATGCATTGATCCGATAAGGGACAGCTTGGATTTGGAGCACCAATTGCCATCCTCAAGCAAGAAAAGAAGTACGTTTCAATTATTGCTTGCTCCCTTTCAGAAGAAGACTTGTTCAATTCAGGTTCTTCTCCAAGCATCACTCAATGAGTTAGACAACTATATTTGTGAAGCGTAAGGTTGCAAACATAAATAGCAGAATCTGCAGTGGCAAAAACAGCAGCAAAATGGGGAGTCCTCATATTCTGGTTATACCATATCCTGCTCAAGGCCATGTCTCTCCTCTAATGGAGTTTTCAATATGTTTAGCCAAGTATGGCGTCAAGATCACATTTGCGATTACAGAAAACAATCACGAGCAGCTGGTAAAGAATGTAACAGCAGTGAAAGGTGGGATACATCTGGTTTCAATTTCTGATGAACTGGAATCTTCAGATGGCACCAAAAGGCCCGGGCTCGTTCCACTTGAAGTAGTCTCCAGAGTTTTGCCAGGCAAAGTAGAGAAGCTTATTGAGCAAATTAACTCATCAGATAGTGATAAGATAAGCTGTATTCTCGCTGATCGAAGCGTCAGGTGGGCCTTGGAAATTGCAGAGAGGATGGGAATCCGACGAGCTGTGTTTTGTCCTGCAGCAGCTGCAGGGGTACTCATAGGACTTAGCATACCCAAGCTGATTGAAGATGGAATAATTGATGAGGATGGTGAGTTTAATTTCTCTATAGTCTTTTCTATTTCTTGTCTTGTTGTCATGTCATGTTAAGTTTTACCAATAAACTGAACCTCCTTTGGTTGAGATTCTCAAATAGGAAGAAGAATGTAATGTATGCCTGATCTCAAAAAAACATAGGATAACCAATAATTGAAGCTTTACAAATGCTTTAATGATGATGTGAACATGACTTGCTCAAATCGAGGGAAAGGGTAATCGCTGGTAACAGGTTTTTTACAATTAAATAAATCAGGCATGGCAAACAAAAGATAGCGTAGTAGTAGCATCATAGTTTAAGCACTTTTCGTTGCAGGAACACCAACAAAAGTACAGATGATTAAGCTTTCACCAACAATGCCCGCCATGAACACAGACAACTTCTCATGGACCCGCGGCGCCAACAAGAGCAGGCAGAAAACTTTATTTGAACTTGTCAGAAGTATCGCATCATCATCAAAGCTGGTGGACTGGCGACTATGCAACTCAAGTTATGAACTTGAAACTGGAGTGTTTACCTCTGCTCCACACATCCTCCCAATAGGCCCACTCTTGGCAAAGAACAGGCTTGGGGACCCAGCAGGAAGCTTCTGGCCAGAGGACACAACTTGTTTGCAATGGCTGGAGCAACAACCGCCACAGTCAGTGATATATGCTGCATTTGGAAGTACTACTATTTTTAACCCTACCCAGTTCCAAGAATTAGCTTTAGGACTAGAACTCACCACCAGACCATTCCTATTGGTGGTGGTAAGTCCAGAGAGCAGCAGCAGCACCTGGTCTTCTAATGATGCATTCTTTAAAAATTTTGAAGACAGAGTGGGGAGTCGTGGCAAGATTGTCAGTTGGGCACCTCAACAGAAAGTTCTTGCACACACATCTGTTGCTTGCTTTGTGACTCACTGTGGTTGGAACTCCACCATGGAAGGTGTGGGCAATGGGATTCCTTTCCTCTGCTTGCCCTACCATACTGACCAGTTCCTCAACCAGAGCTACATTTGTGATGTTTGGAAGACTGGACTGGGGCTCACCAAAGATGAGAATGGGATGATTACAAGGTGGGAAATTAAGGACAAGGTTGAACAACTCTTGAGCAGTGGAGAGTTTAGATCAAGGGCAAGGGATCTCCAGGAAAGAGTCATGGATTGTGTCAAGGAAGGTGGGAGTTCTCACCAAAATGTCGTGAAATTTGTTGAATGGATCAAAGGCGTAGAATAGAACATTGTCATTGGTGAATTCTTGCATGATTGTTGTGTAAATTAAATGAAGCCTGGTAATTTCCTTTGGATTTGTACATGTTACTAGTCTACTGTCTCAAAATTGACTGTTATGGTGGTGACACGTCGTTTGTATACTTTTTTTTTCTTCTTTTGATCAGTCGTTTATGGTGGTGAATGGACCATACTACGTTTTCTACGTGAAGGAAAGAATCACTTTAGGCCTGCCTCAAAGGTTAAAAGTCTAAACCAAGAAGAATTGACCACGTCACCAGCTTAATTAATCAGTGAGGAATCACACCATTTTCCTACAAGAAAAAAGAGCTTGGAAAAAGAAATCAGAAGAATGCATAAGCGGTCAAAGCCACAGTAAAGGCAATACTCGTCTTTCCCAAAACAATGTCTCCACAACCTCGTTAACTATTTTTTTTTTCTTGTCCTTTAAAAAAGACTTTTCTTTTTGAACCAGTCCTTTAAAAAAGTGAAGGGCTTCTGATATTAAAAAAAAATACATTCTTCTTATTTAATTGTTTTGGAGTTTTCTTTTTATATTTAACAAGGAGAAATAGCATGGTAATTTCGCACTTTTCTCAGCAAAACTCAATTTACGCCTGTAGTTTTTGGTGTTGGCCTTAATTCGTTTTGTTCTATGACTTCTATCTTATTTTCGGAGTTATTCTGTTCTTTCCCCGACAACATCATATTTTGTAGAGGAATTATGTTGGTATTCGATCATATTGATAGGAGAACAGTAGAATGATACTAACAATATTCTGTTTTGGTTTTTTTTTAAAGGATTACTCCCAAGTCCTAACAATAACATCAGTCCTGTCTTCCGGTTCCAATTATACTTTATATCTATCCTATAGAAAATTAGAAATAGGATCTGTGGCTCTGTTCCCTCAAGCCACAAAATTCCTTTCGCTACTCTATTTTATTTATATAATTTACTCTTCTACTCTGCATTCAACTGCTTAACCAACACAATTGAGTACAGGAAAAGGATTTATGCTTAGCTATGGCCTGAGACTAAATGATTTTACGTTAAAGGATTATAGATATGGAATGAAATTTCTTCTACTACCGATTGTTAATCTGTAACAGTTATAGAGTCACTTGGATAAAATAATAGTTTTTTTTTTTTTTGATCCAAGGATAAAATAATAGTTACGTTCACCAAATAGGGATGGCAATATGGAGGAACAATATTAAATAGACTGGGTACACCAAAGTTGGTGATGTCGGGGAATTTTCTTCCACTTCCATTTAGGGGGTAACAAACTCTTTCATGTAGGTTCCAGTAAGCTCATGGAAATCCCATAGGCCTCCTTTTATTTGGAAACTCTAATATCAACTGCACACACATTTATTGCAGTTTTAAACTATATCATCCATCATTCAATTTCATCAAAGTGAAGTTCCAAATTTAAAATATAGTTTCATCTTAGATGGGTTCAAATGCTAGTAAAAGAGCAAAATTGGTACAATCTATAAAGGGCTTTAAAGTTGGTTATCTGAACATACCGAGTTTGATGTCAGAATAAATTACATTATCCCTAGTTTTTTTTGATACTAATCGATGTGATTTTATTAAGAAACAGGAATATGTACAAGTATGATAGTCTGCAACACCAGGCTAAGCAAAGCTAGCAGCTAATACCGGTTACATCCCTAGTTATCCCTAGCTAGCAGATGTACATTATCCCTAGTTATTTTTTTTTTTGTCAGGCATCAGTGGTGTCATCATCGCCCCGTCGGTCCAGGCCCCGGTCAATACCAGTTACATCCTGGCATTAGACCCTCCTCATAGGAGAGACCGCCCAACCGGGGCACCAGTAGACACCCTCACCTGCTACGCGTCATAATATCGGGGAATCACCGGGCTCAACGGCCAGCACCCCACCGTGTGGAAGGCCATATTCGGCCGCATCACACTATGGGGCTTGACTGGAAGCGCCGGGACTCGAACCCGAGTCTTAGAGATGGCAGGTTGAAGGCCTTGCCACTGGGCCACCACCCCCGGTGGTATTATCCCTAATTATTGTATAAACCCACAAATATAGATACTATAATTTAACTCTTCAACCATTAAATACCTCAATTTGAAACGGGGGAGAGAATAAATAAATGATACCCAGAGGCAGGTCTTTTCTCCACAAGGTTGTTATGGAGGCAACAAGCTAGTTGTTGTAAAAGTAGCCAGTAGTACAAGTAGCTAGGTAGGTAAAAAGAAAAAGACACCCTAATATACAACCGGGAAATTTGTAGAGTGGGAAAACAACAAAAAAGGGGCATCCAATCCCACAATTGTACCACGTTAGACAAAGCAAGAGGGCCATGCAATGGGCTCCCAACCTGAAAGAGTTAGCGACCCATGTTGATTATGTTGGCCTCAACCGACCAAAAGAGAACACAAAAGGAATAAAGCAAAGTCACCAGCACATGACCAACACACACCACACCCCGAACCCTCTAGCAAAATTTATCAGGAAAAAAAAGTATTCTCCTCTTTGTGTTTCATTGCATCTCCATTTATTGCTTTTGCCAATTTTGCTCAACCAACAGAGAGAGAGCAGTAATATATAGAGGAAGAATGGAAGAACTTGCACCACGTCTATACATAATATACCTGAGTTGTATGTGACCCACATAACGATTTTGCTACATGTGTATGTTGTTTATGTTGTTAGTACTTTTTAGTTGAAAATAAAACAATCGTGGATGTGGCCTGTGGGCTTCTCGGTTTTTTTTTTTCAGGAAAAAAAATTATGGAAAAGAATCATACTGACTAGCCATAGCTATAGCTAAGAGTAGGAAGAGGAGCCAATAATTGAGTGGGGATAACAAGCAATATATCCAGTACAAAAGTGTTGTTTGTTTTTAAAATGGCAAATTCAACTTTAAGATAACAAGTCACGTAGATGAACTCAGCAATCTTCCAATTGAATTAAATAAATCTTGCAATCACGTGCTTAGGAGATAGCTTGAAAACAAAGGGTAAACATGTGTATGAAATCAACAATCCAATCATATACTAAAATTTGTCCCAAAAAAGTGCAATTAGATTAGAATTATTTGATGGGGGGATTAAGGTGGGATTAAGGTGGGATTTTGATCAGTTGCATGCAGGGAATGTGCAGAACATGCTGTACATTTGATGCTGCTTCACTGTCTCACCCTTTGCAATCACATGCCAATCCTTCCCACAAAGCTACCCCTCAGAAATTCCCCTCTTCTTCTTTTCCATGTGCCCTCCCATGTGCTCTCTCCCCCTCCTCTCTTTCTTTCTAACACTTGCAATTGAGGGCTTTGCTGGTCCATCTCACCTTCACATGCACCCCTTGGGGGAAGACACACACACACACACCTCCCAATCAACAATTTCCCCCCCTCTATTTTTCCTTTGATTGACCCAATTGCCCTGTAATGACTACATTATACCAAAAGTTGCCATGCCTGATAAGTTTCAAAAGGGAGCTTTGTCTGGCTAAATTAAAAACTAGGATCATCCTGATGCTCAGGAACGTTTGTTCTTTCTTTAAGAGCTCCTTTACATGCCTTTCCCATTTCTAAATTACTACTAAGCTTGTTTTGTCGGTTCAGTTTCGTACTTAACCATACATGGCAATTTATTTTTTAAACCCCGTTGCATATGACATCTAATATCTTCCATGTTTATCCATCTATCTTTAGTCTCCATTATTATACAAATTGGCCATATAGTAGTACTAACATTCAAGTGGATTAGCATATGATCACGACCCAAATTATAGAACTGGTGTAATCTTTAGATATCAATGTGATATATCTCGAGAATGTGGAGGATGATAATTTTATGGGGAAGAAAAGGCTGGCAGATTTTGTTATGTCACACATCAAAAGTACATACATACACCAACAACTTTGTTGTCCAAGTTAAGATCACTAATTCTGAATCATGAACGAAAAAATTCGGGACTCCTTGCCATGTGCCCATGTGTCTATTTTTGCTATGCAATTAAATGTATCTTTTTTTTTGCATTTGCCAATTTCCATCCATCTTTAAAAGCCCAATTTTAATTGGTTAGTCTTTTAGTATCTTTTTAATTATTGTGGTACGTGGCAGTACCGTATTGTTACAATGATGAGGAATAAATAAGGGAAGGGCTATTTGGGAGAATTAAATTTAAAAGTTCTAAAAATTTTGCAAAACTTTTGCATGTGCCATCACAGTCCCAGATGGGCAGGCTTTTGCTGTCAAGCCCTCTTCCCCTCTGGCTCGCAAGTTGTTCCCTCTCCTTCCTTCCCGCTTTTACTTTTTCAAGTGAAAATGCTAGACTTCCATGGACACATTTCACCCCAAAAATGTAACTAAATAAAAACATTCAATCAGAAATATCCTTAAAGTAGGGACCCAAACCCGCTAAAATTATGGTCACCTTGTCAAATCCTAATATGGCCCATCATCAATAACAAAATTTTTAGAATTTATTTGGACCCATGAATTTGTTCATGCTAGTTTTTTTCCTTTGGCCTTTGTTTCTAGCTATTTGGAAACAGATATTTCTCCTCTCCTTTCAGCAATTCAAGCAGATATTTCTCGTCCCCATACTTCAATATTTTCGCACAGTTAGCTAATGAATGATCTTTTTTCCTTACATTCAAGATGATATATGATATCTCCCTTTGCTTTTCTGGTTTTGCAAGACATTAATACTGATTACAAACTACTTAAAAAAAATAAAGTGTCATGTAAAGAACTACGTCATTTTTTGTGTTGCACTAGGGGGGAGGTAACATAACATAAACGCCGGGTCAAAAAGACGAATCACACATAAGGATATTTTCACACCTTTCATAGGATAATTTGGAATCAAAGTACGAACCATATATGGGTATATTTTGCAAAATCTGCAAAATGTGTGTACTACCACCAACAAATGTTCGCTGATCCAAATGTGAAGCTCACGTTTTTTACTGAGATGAGAACGTGCCTGATGGACGGTAGAGTGTTTCTGTGCTGACTGATGACGTGTCCCCATGCAAAGTGCTCCACATGTGCGTTATTTGTTTGATATTAGATAATAAAATATTCTACTGATAAAAAAGAACAATATTGTTTCCAAAATCTGCTCTTTTTTCTCTTCTTTTCTTTTAACTTTATCTATCCTGATACTCCCCCTATAGTATTTGTTTACTACTAATTAATCCTGAATATACTTTGTCCCTAATAGTTTTTTCCCCTGCACTTAGATATTTATCCAACAATATACTATAAAATAAGTTTTTAACATTTGAAAATTGTCAGAAGAAAAGGCGTGGAGAAAGAAAGAGAGAGGAAGGTTGAAGAAAAAGACAAAAGAACAGGCCAAGAGTGGCATTTCTGTAGTAACAAAGGAGTATTGAGGGCAAAATACAAATCCACTATTACTTAAACCACGAGTAAGACTCGACATCACTGAACTATACTCACACCTCTCTCTCTCCCTCTCTTTCAACCCAAAAAAAAAAAACAACACAGCTCTCTCTCTCTCTCTCTCTCTCTCTCTTTCCTTCTCTTTAAACGAGCTAGCTTAGCCATGAGCTCAATCCCAAAGAACTCCAAGATTTCACTGAAGAAGAAACCAAGAAGTACTGGCGGAGGAGGAAGAAGGAGAAGAAGCAATGTAATCTCGAGGAGGAGAAGTTTGCATGCGCAAAGTTGCAGAGCTGCTCAAGGAGCTGCAGCAGGAGTACCCAATGTTGGCATTAATGGTGGCGCCACCGCCGCCGCCACTAAGGTATCGGAAAAGCTGGTGGCTCTCAAGAACCTCATCCCTACCCACCACCACCATCACCACCACGAGGGGGGTGAGGTCGTCGTGAAGGCCGACCAGTTGTTTCAAGAAACTGCGGATTACATTGTCCGCTTGAGGACCCAAGTCCATATCTTGCAGAGTTTGATAGAGTTTTATGGATCCAGCGAAAGAGATGTTAATGATGTTGTATTATGATTAGTTACTAATTAATTTTTTTCCGTGATAATTAAGAGAGAGCTGGGAGAGGGACAGAGGAATGAATGAATATGTGTTGGTGTTTTGGAAAGTTTGCATGGCATGTGCTTGGTCTCGAGAGAGATTTTAATTTAAAGTGGAGGGAGAGGGAAATCATCAATTCAAGAAATTAAGTTTGCAAATCTTGGCTTAATTTTGTAGCCATTTCAGGGTCTAGTAGTAGTGTGCCTGCTAGCTAGTTGCTTGTAGGTTGTCTCCAAATTTTCCTTTGGTTCATGTTATCGGCATGCAAATTAATTAATTACTACTGATATTTGCTTACTCATTTTATTAGTTAATTTTCTCTTTAATTAGTTTCTACTAGTATTATTATTATGGATAAAACGATGAGCAAAAAAAAAAAAACTTTAGTTCTTGCATTGGGATTTGATCTTCTGTCAGAAATTCTGTTCTTTAACTTGGTTTGCGTAGATGCAACTTTAAAAAATAAATTTTTAAAAAATAGTTACTGCTTGCTAGTAGTAGTATTTATTTTATTGTTGTAGCGTAGCAACTCCCAAATGGGGCAGTAATATATATGGAGTAGTTTTTGTGTTCTCTCTTTTTTTGCAAGCATCACATGGGGCAGACTTGTGTGTGTAATGTGAGTGAATTCGAAAGTTTTGTCCTTACGGAT
>JAKUCV010006747.1:0-26070 GCA_028386065.3 Turnera subulata | reverse complement strand
AAAAAAAAAAAGAATTCAGTGTGTTGTAGGAGTATGGGGTGGTAAGCATGGCATGGTGACAGTGCAGTGCAGTACTGCACATTATTTTTCACATTTGCAGTACAAAGAATGGGTTGGGTTGTATATTCTTGCACATTATAATATCTCAGTGCAAAAATATGTCTCCAGCTTTGCCTTTGGTCTCATACTCTCATGGCCATGGGTGTGGCATTACTGCTACACTCTGAATGTCATGATAGTGACAGCTTACTCAGTACCCCCCAAAGAACACCCATGTGCTAAAGCCAAATTTTAAGGCCCTTTTGGTCCTAAATCGCTCCTCTTTTTTTTTTTTGGGAAGATATAGGTTGGCCTTATTAATATGAATGATTAATATTTGGAGGAATAATGACAGAAAATTATTGATATTTTCTTCTTAATATTATGATAATTTTAATTTTTTTAAACTGATGGATGCTTAATTGCTTATTACATATATTATGTGTATTGATATGAGTGGTTAAAAAGGAATTCTTAATATATTAATCCAAGCAATAAGCCAACCTATATCATTGAAAAAACGGAAAAGATAACACAATTTAAGCCCATTGGCCTCTGTAACGTATTGTACAAAAGTAATCACAAAGTTGGTGGTGAATCATCTCAAACCATTATTTGGGGAGTTAATGGGCCCAGCACAATCAAGCTTCATGCCAGGTAGACACATAAAATACAACGTGGTGATAGTCCAAGAAGCCATACACTGGATGCGTGTCAAGACTATCACCACGTTGAGATTTCTTTTGACTATCATACGCCTTTTCTAAATCTATTTTGATGGTCAAGCCATACTGGTGATTAATATATGGTGGTGGCAGGGCCCATGCGCATTTGCATTTTTCTATGGCTGTTAGGCCATGACAGACTAATGACAAACAAGTTAAGGACAGATCGTCACATTGCAGCATCGAACTTGTGCCCTAAATGTGTGTTTGAAGTATAAACTTGTTTGCACACAATCAGGGACTATATTAGCAGTCGTGATATCTGGTTTGCTGTAGGTGGGCAACGACTTAGCCGGGATTTTTCCAACTAGGACTAAGGCCTTAGCTATATCAAAATTTACAAGACAAAAGCGGAGATGATTGGTGTGTCACTTTTTCTGTCACATGTTGGTTGGTATGGAAGTAGAGAAACCAAATGATTTTTAAAGAGGAGCCAGATGAGGTCAGCTCGCCCATCAAGATTATAGAGACTATTGTGGAACGAATCACAGCTGCGCGAAGGACGCCAAGCCTAGCTGTCAGATGAAGAAGATGGAATCCCCCAATGGCAGAGAAGTGGCATCCCCTTGGGCTAGGGAAACATAAACTAAATGTGTCTGGGTTGAAGGACCTGAATGACTCAGATTCAGGGCTAAGTGGAATATGCTGAAATGATCATAGCTATTGGATTGCTGAGTTTTGCAGCCGCATCAGGAAGTGTTCCTCTGTTTTGGTGGATCTGATGGCAATATGGCATGGGCTATGTTTTGCATAGGAACTTGGCCTACATAGACGGGTGATAGAATCAAATGCACATATTGTTGTACAATGGATTTCGGAAGAATTCCAATGGGACGAGGATGAGGCTGAAATAGCCACTGTAGTGAAGCAAATGCTGCAGGAACATAATGAATGGTCCATTTCTTTTGTAGATAGTAATGCTAACAGGAGCGCTCACATTTTGGCTCGTTTAGCACATGATTTTGCACTGGGGCGTAATATTTTTTATAATCCCCCAGAGATCGTTAGAGATAATTACCTCCATGTAACATTGTAACTAAGTTTGGGTGTAAACATTCATAACTTCTGGCAAAAAAAAAAAAACATTCATAACTTTGAATCAAGTACGGAGTTGAGATTTCTTTTTTTACAAACAAAAAGTTGTGGTTGAAATTCGAATTCAAGACCTACAATCCTACAACAAGCAACGACAATTCTATTTGAGCTATTACTATAGTCAGTGGATTCTTTGGATCCTTTCCTTGAAGGTGTTGTTTTCAGTGTCAGGCAACTCCAGGCCTTTCTTTGGATCAGGATTAAAAGGGTCAGCACCAATACTTCCGTCGACGGACAAATTATTTAGATGGAACCCAATCAATATAACAACACGCGCCGCAATATATAATAACATGGATAACATGTTTAATCCAGTTGACAAAAGTCAAGCAACAACTAGAACAGGAAAAACATAACCGGTAACCCGGAAAAGCTAACCCTTTAAACCTAATTAATTAAAGTTAAACATAAGCAGAAGAGAAACCCAATAAAAACTGACATTTATCTAAACCTTCTCTCTTCCTTGCTTGCTTAGAATTACTCTTCCACCACATCGATTCGGTAAGCCTTGGCGACGGACCAGAGCTTAGTTTTCTCCTTGTGGGAAATCCAGTCCGGAATCTGGATGGCGAAGTCCACTCCTTGTTCATGAACTCGAACCTCTAGTGCTTGGGCGCTTGTGAAGCTGATAATTGTTGGTTGGTATGGTTCCTGCCTCTCATTGAAGATGTCGTCTTCACGCCCCCAGTCCCGGTTGTGTTCCTGAATTGCGTGCTTGATGCGAAGGTACTCAACGGCGGAGGTTGCATAGGAAACCTTGAACCTCAGGCGCGCATAAGGGTGGCACTTGGCGAGTTCCTTATCCACCTCAGCGGAGCTACTAACGTCCACCACCTTCTCCCTAGGGTTGAACATGGTGAAAGAGAGAGAGAGAGAAGAAAGGTGGCAGATGATGAAAAGGGCAAGTAGTAATAGTGAGAGTGCAGGATGCTGCTACTATGAAATTTTTTATGAATAAGCGCGCAGGGAGATAGGAAGAGGATGAAGATACATTTATAACATGAAGAAACTTGATCCGCAAGTAGGGTAGTTGGAGTTAAGTTTTGTAACTTGGGTTAGAATTTGTCTTCAAAAAAACTTGGGTTAGAAGGACACATGATAAAACTTCTTAAAAAACTTAGTGTTGGGTTGGGGATGGCTAAATCTAGAAATCTTACTTTTTATAACAGTAAGTAACTTTATTAAGATGATGGGTAAAGAGAGCACATGATAACAGTAACTTACATATAAAGAAATAATTGAATTTCTCCTTGAATTATTTTCCCTAAACTTTTTCCTAAACTACTACTAATTTGTGCATATACGCGTTGTCAGAGGCCGGGGAGTAATTCACTAATTTGCCTTTCTCTTCATACTATTATCATGATCGTTTTTTGCCAAGAGAAGCAAATCAAACCAATTCCTTTTCTCTGCCACTGTGGACTGTTTATAGACTTTTTTTTGACCAACCGACTCTCGTCATGAGCAAGAAAACAATCCTTGACCAGGAAAAGAGCAAGAAAGAAAGTGCCTAGAAGCAAAAAAAAAAAAATCTCCTCTGTAAAATCTTTCCTGAGGGTGACTTGGAAAAAAGAGTATGACGTAGTTAAGTTCATTATTTCTTTCCTGAGAGGTTATTGTGTTTAGTTTAAATATTAAAATAAAAAATTTATATTCTTGAGTCATACAATAAATATCCATAGTTAAGTTCATTATTTCTTTTATGATAAAATAGTTAAGTTCATTATTAGTTCCAAGTAATTTTTTTTTTATTGATAGAATTCGATAGCCTTTTTCCGTGTAAAACACAATACTATTTGAAAAACCCATGGTGTTTTTTTTTTTGTTTCTCAATGTAGTACACTATTAATATATGTCTCTTCCAATAATAATTATTGGATATATGATTGCTTGATGACGAGAAACTAAGAAAAATTTCCTATGAAGTTCTAAACAAACTTATAAATCAACTATAGAATGATTCGGATTCTAAAAAAAATAAATAAATTATAGAATGATTCAATTACCAATTTAATTCCTGTGGCATAACCTTTTAAAGACTAGGAAAGGCATATTGCTCCAGAATTTATATGGATCGCTACTGATGTGAGTCTCTGTTGATGCCACATGGGTGTTGTGGTTATTACTTCGTAGTGAAATTGACTGTCATTTTTTTTGGGCCGAAAGCAGAATAAAAATGACTGGCATGTGAAGTAAGTACTGTATCGATCAACTGAGCTTCCTGTGCCACATTACCGCCACCCCCACCTAGACCTTTCCGGCGGATTCTGAGGAATGATGAGAGGTCCTACGTTAATGTGGTGCAGAATCGGGCGGCAGAGTCACAACCACGACCTTCCCTGGCGGCGACGGAAACAAAGTTTATCCCAACGTCTGAGACTCTATCGTGGTTGGCAAGATGTGCGGTGGGGAAATTGAAGGACCCGACAAAGATGGAGTCTATGCATCTGATATGGAGATTACATGGATTAGAAGGGGTTCAGATATCGGAGTTGGGGGGAGACCAGATTATTGCATGCTTCCCAACCAGGGAAGATATGTCACGTTTCCTGGAAATCCCACCTGAATAGGTGCCTCTGTGGTTCCGGTCCTTGGTTCCCTGGCAATATGGCATGCGAGCCGTTAACAGAAGGTGCTGGTTAACACTTCGGGGGGTCCCTCTCAGTGCATGGTGCCATGAATTCTTTGAGATGGTCGGTTCATTCTTTGGGAAGTTATTGCAGGTGGACGAGGATACAACGGACATGCGGTTCCTTGGTGATGCATGCATCCAAGTTCTGACGGAGCAGGGCGGTGCAATCAATAGAACGTTGGACGTCACGGTGGCTGCTCAGAAGTGTCGAATTGAGGTGGTTGAATCCTGCTTCACTGCCATTACGAATAAGAGACTATACGGCGGCAACCCGGAGGCCGACTTAGAGTCATCGGCTCCACCGTCCGAAGGAGGAGATGGCGTTGAGGGGAGGGAGGAATTTGCGGAAGACAAGAACAATCAGGCGCAATCCTCGGCTGAGATTCAGGGAGATCCCTTCGGGTTGATGCCCATAATTACGAAGCGTGTTTTTGGGGCGGTAACAAATGCTGAATTTGTGGGTGATGCCCTGGAAAGGAAAAACTGGCATGGTAAGTTTTTGAATGGTGAAGGGGAGGGAAATCTATTGGCGATTCAGGATCCTCGTAATGAGGGTCAACGTCTGGTGATGTCAGTTACAAGAGTATCTACCCCTACCCCACCCTCACACCCACAGATAAACCCTGTCCTTTCTACCAATTCCTTTGGTCTCCTGGCTGTTCATGAGGTAAGTGAGCCATCAAGCCCGACCCACCCAAACTGCCCTTACACATGCCCAAGCCCACCTACTTACCTAAACATTCCCACCTCCCAAAAGCATGTCCGACACAGAATGTCTCATGGTTCCCAGTCCTCACCCGTCCCCTCTCAAATGAGTCCACCTTAACACTCACTCTGTAACCATATAACTCCATCTAGCTCTTCCTCCCAAATTCATTCTAACCCAGCCCTAGTTGATTCAACCTATGTACAATACCTTAAACATAAACTGGCAGAAGCTGTGAGAGATGGAAGAGTAGCACAGCGTAAGAAGTTCAAGAAGGTTACTGACAAGGGGAGTCTCGTTACACTTGAGTCATCCACTAGCAGTGATATAAGAAGAGTGAATGAAAGGCTCTCAAAAACTCATGAACCTGTCTCTTCTCCAGTTGTGGAAAACGCACAGGAGGCTTCGACTAATGAAGCACTCGCAACTGTGCAAGTGGGAAATCATCTAGGGTGGGATATATCTGAGGTGGAACAACACACGATGTCTCTGGCAAAAAATTTGGTTGAAAAAGAAATTCATGAATGGTGTCTGTCGAGGTCTCATGTTTAGTTTCCTCTCATGGAACTCTCGAGGGACTATAAGGGGTTCAAAGCTTAGCCACCTGCAGCCCTTAATTCGTCAATATGGTGTTAATTTTCTTTTCCTTTGTGACACTAGAGAGCCGACCATGGATGAGATGTGGTGTAGGAGGATATGGTCACCGCAAAGCCTTGAGTTTATTTCTGTGGGTTCTGCTGGGCAGGCAGGCGAACTCGCTCTTATGTGGGACTCGGATGACTTCCAGTGCAGTAACAGGCGTATGGGGGATAGATGGATTTTGGTGGAGGGTGTCATAATGCAGGCCAATCTGCCTTTCTCCATTTGCTGCGTTTATGCCCCGGTTGACTTACAGGAACGCATCACTATGTGGACTACTTTGGCTACACTAAAAAATTCTTTTCCTTCTCCTTGGCTTGTAGTAGGAGATTATAATGAAACTCTGAAAGGTGCTGAAAGAAGGAGTGGCTGGCTTTGTGCCCGTGGCTCAGGGGCACTTCGTAGATTTATGGATCGTCTATCCCCGTTGGAATTTCCCTTGGAAGGCCGACGCTACACTTGGGCTAATTCAATTGCAGCGAGCCGCAATGATAGGGCCATGGCGGAGGTCGAATGGAGTGTTGCTTTCTCATCCTTATCTCTCCAAACAGCTAGTAGAGGGCCCTCTGACCATTGGCCCTTGATTTTGTCTCAGGAAAGGGTCAATTGGGGCTTTAAACCATTCCGGTTCTTATCATGTTGGTGGGAATTTCCAAAATTTGATGAGATTCTTTCTGGGATGTGGAGGAGCATTGAGGAGGACATTCCAGGAAAATATTGCTTCCTAAAGAAATTGAGACTCCTACGTATCAGGTTAGCGAGTTGGAATAAAATTGTCTTTGGGCACATTGATAATGATTTAACAGCTTTACAAAGGAGAATTGATGCACTCGAATTACTCTTTGAACAACAAGACCTGACAATAGTTGAGAAACAGGAACTAGTTGAGACCCGGGCTGCTGTTCTTGCTCGTGAAAAACAAAAAGAAAGCTTATGGCGTCAGAAGTCCAGAATCTCATGGGGTCGGTCGGGAGATCGAAACACAAAATTCTATCACTCTTATGCATGCCATCGGGATAGAAAGAAAGGTATTCGCGCCATTAAGATTGGTGGAGTTGAGGTTTCCGACCCGACAGAAATAAAAAGGGAGGCCATTAGTTACTTTTCTAGGTTATATTATAACTCTCAGAGCCACAGACCGGGTCTTGGCAGCCTTCAATTTCACAGGTTGGATATTGATGCCTCCTTGGCGTTAGAAAGGCCAATCACATTAGAGGAGCTTAAACAGGCCGTCTGGGCTTGTGGTAGTTCCAAAGCTCCAGGTCCGGACGGTTTTAATTTCTCTTTTTACAAAAGAGGATGGGAGTTTCTAAAGGATGATCTCTTTGATTTGGTACAGTTTTTTTTCGAAACAGGACACTTTCCTAAGGGTTCAACCTCTGCATACATCACTCTTGTCCCGAAAAAGGCTTCACCAAAGACTTTTGACGAGTTTCAACCCATCACTCTGATCCATGGGGTCTATAAGATTGTTTCAAAAATTCTTGCAAAAAGACTTAAGACAGTTATGGGTAGTCTCATTGCCCCTACACAATCTGGATTCCTTGCAGGGCGGAATATTCTGGATTGTCACCTTGTCGCGTCTGAGGTAATTCATTCATTGAAGGCTTCTAAAAAGTCGGCTGTCATTTGGAAGCTTGACTTTCGAAAGGCTTATGACTCGGTGGCATGGGAATATCTTTTGGAGGTTATGACAACGATGGGGTTTGGTTCTAAATGGATTTCTTGGATCAAAGCTTGTCTCCAATCATCTTCACTTTCGGTTTTGATAAATGGTTCTCCAACTTTGGAGTTTGAAATAGGGAAGGGCTTGAAACAGGGGGACCCCCTATCCCCCTTCCTCTTCCTTCTGGCCGCGGAAGGCTTACCTTCTATGCTTGATAAGGCGATTTCTCTTGGCTTGGTTGAACCGATTATAGTACATGGCATTCCTATCTCAGTGTTACAATATGCTGATGATACACTTCTATTTTCTTCGCCATACAGGGATTCGCTTCCTAATTTAAAGCGGGTTTTGAGATGTTTTGAGATTTTGTCGGGGCTCAGCATCAACTTTCACAAGAGTGGTTTGGTTGGTTTGCACATGGTGGAGGATGAGGTTTCAAATTTGGCCGGAACCTTGTTATGAAAGCTGGAGACCTTGCCGTTTACCTATCTAGGCCTTCCTTTAGGGGCCAATATGCGGCTTGCTAAAAATTGGGATCCTGTGGTTAAAAAGTTTCGTTCTAAGCTACATTCTTGGAAAGGTAGATTTCTCTCCTTTGCCGGGAGGTTGATTCTCTTAAATTCGGTGCTCTCTTCCCTCCCACTATATTATCTCTCTATGTTCTCTCTTCCAAAGACGGTAGTCAAAAAACTGGTTCGCATTCAACGCTCCTGAAACGCCCGTGTCCTAATTTATTAACATAAGTTATAAATTAATTATGGATTGACCAAATTGCCCTTATCATTCCCGGGACACCCGTATCCCAAATCATTCATTAAAGATTGTATAGCATGTGAACTGACCAAAATGCCCTTCTTCCCGGGATACAATATCAACAATATAATCAATGAACAATTATACAATAAATTACACAACAACGAGTATGCAGCGGAAGACTATACATATGATAACAAGTATGCATTGAACCCTATGGATCCGACCCGAGGAGAGGAAAGCACCGCCACCTGCTGATATGCTCTTCTGATCATCGATCAGCTAACCTGTGTAAAACTGTGAGGGGGTGAGACCAACCACTGTCTCACCGCAGACAAATAAACCAATAATATACAATACAAATCAACTACAATTACACCGGCATCAAACAACAACAACCTCAATACACAGAGCAAGACATCATCAGACTACATACCATCACTTGTCATTACTTATATTATTATCTTTGTTATTAAGGTTAAGTATTTTATTAGGGCCCTCTACTGTGTGCGTCGAGCTCGGTCCCGTCTCATGAGACAACCAGGCATAAGCCCAAATAAACCAGGCACGAAGCCCAAACATATACAGAGAGAGAGAGACAGAGAGAAAGAGGGAGGTAGAAAGGGGGAGATAGAAAGAGGGAGGTAGAACCGGCCATCACAGGCCCACATGCAAACCCGCATGCCATCCCGAGGGGTATTACTTCCCGCTCGAACCAACCGGTCAACAGCCCCACAGTAGACTTTATTATAATTCGTTATTCTCAATAATGTTCTAAGAGTTGTACCATAAGTTATGATCAAACAGTGTTGTGTGGATTTAATATCTAAATCTCAAATCCGGGCCCCAGCCCATAATCCACCACACAAACCACAATCTATACCTCATGTGTTTATCATAACCAAACAAGTCATACTAGACAGGCACAATACATCACATCAGATAAACAGGCCACATAATCAGGCACACCACGTCATAGGTAACATCAACATAATTCACTTTGCAAATAGCAACAACAGCACAACAGGCAAGCATGCATACAGCATTAAAGACCAAACAAATAACACCACTTTATATACCAAGACAATTAACCGAGCATTGTAGGCAGTAATGCATACAAAGGTTTATAAGTCCTCACCTGGATCATAGAAACATCTTGAAAGATAAATCCATCCCCTACCTCGACATTACCGGGTTCCTATAATTATAACCCAAACACAATTACACAACAAATCACGAGGTAAAGAGATGCATGCTATACACTAGCTAACTTAATTTTGTGATAACAATCCTTAACCTCACGTGGATATATACAGACCAGGGTCCAAGCTTGAGTCCGGATCCCCGCAGCACCTAATTCACAAGAGAAACGTAGCCACTAAGTCCAAAGAGTATTTAACAATCAACCGAACGAGCTACAAAACTGACCAGCCTCTAATCACTGCCTAATAACTCCCAATTAATTCCGAATCTGAAACTATCATCAACACGGAACTTAAAGTAGACATTCTAAGCTTTCCAACCATATATAATTCACTATCACAGTATCTAGGAATAATTAACTATGAATTTTCTAAGATAGTCCAGAAAACTGTAATTTCCTGCACAACAGTCCAATTGTGCGAGTTTTAGTAAATTCCACAAAACTCCTTTTCTAATGAAACCAATTGCAAACGTTTCCTATGTGCGTTTAGTTTATAGGGTAAAAATGTGAAAGCCAAATTCATATCCAAGCCTTGACGAAAATAAAGAACTCCAAGGACTGCCAGAAACTACAATTGTAATAATAAAGAAAAAAAAAAACTTAATTATTGAAACCAAGATAATAACGCAAGAAATCCTACTGATCATCCTAAAAGAGTGAGGTGGATGTTTATTTGGTTTAATTATCAAAATTCGATCCAAAGTTTTATAAGCACAAAAGAATTGAAGTAAAAAAAAAATATAAACCTGAAACGTGTAAAAGGTTGGGTAGAAAATAACTTACTCCCCGATTTGATTTCTTTGTGGATCACACAGTTGTGGACGAATACAGTAGAGAGAGTGTTGAAAAAGTAAACAAAACAGCTGATATGGTTTGTTTGTTAAAGTACCACAATCGTGAAAAGAAACCCTATATTCTGATGTATATATATGTTTTCAACCGACATGAAGAAGTCAGTATGTTAATAATCATATATAACTTTTCCTTTGGGCTCATAAAAGTAACGGTGGCTCTTATAAAAAAAATTTGGGCTAGGTTTATAGGCTTGATTACTTATTGTGGGCTAAGATACTAACTATATCGATATGCACAAAGATTCAATATGCCAGGTATTACATTCATCCCCGTTAGAAACATTCGGTCCCCGAATTTAATACTAACCTTCTTGGTCGTAAAGAAGAGGATAAAATTTTAACTCATAAGAATAAGGTTTGTGGTCGAATAGCAAACAAANGAAACCCTATATTCTGATGTATATATATGTTTTCAACCGACATGAAGAAGTCAGTATGTTAATAATTATATATAACTTTTCCTTTGGGCTCATAAAAGTAACGGTGGCTCTTATAAAAAAAAATTTGGGCTAGGTTTATAGGCTTGATTACTTATTGTGGGCTAAGATACTAACTATATCGATATGCACAAAGATTCAATATGCCAGGTATTACATTCATCCCCGTTAGAAACATTCGGTCCCCGAATTTAATACTAACCTTCTTGGTCGTAAAGAAGAGGATAAAATTTTAACTCATAAGAATAAGGTTTGTGGTCGAATAGCAAACAAAAGCACATAGAGAAAAGTTACTAAAGCCTAGACATAATACTAAGAACCCTATATTCAAGATAAAAGTATGACGGAAACAAGAACTTATGAACTCGGCTGATTCTATGACGATAGCAACATAGCATTCTAAAAAATTCCGTAAAAATCAATTAACGAAAATCGGGGCGTTACATTGTAGCTGATGCTTTGAGCCGGAGACAACCAGAAGATGCTTCCACGACCTACTCGATATCCTCTCTTATCGAGTTAAGGAAGATGGGAGTTGATTTGTCAGTTGATGAGACGCGTGCTTTGTTGACACATATTGAAGTCAAATCTAACCTGAGAGGTTGGATTGTGGAACTACAAGATGGAGATTCCGACCTGATCAAGCTGAAGGAAGCAGTCCGCAGTGGAAAAAAAGATAGGTTTCACATAGCCGAGGATAGTGCACTGATGTTGGGAAAACGTCTATGTGTACCTAGTGTTGGTAACCTGCGCAGTCAGATTCTGGAAGAAGGACATATGACGCCGTATGCTATGCATCCCGGGAGCACCAAGATGTATCAGAATTTGAGGAGTCATTTTTGGTGGCCACGCATGAAGAAAGATGTAGCAGAGTATGTTGCTAAGTGTATCACCTGCCAGCAAGTGAAAGCTGAGCATCAGGCTCCAGCGGGAAAAATGAGATCGTTGATAGTGCCAGAATGGAAATGGGAGATGATCACTATGGATTTTGTGGTCGGATTACCGTTGACTCGGAGACAGTATGATGCTATCTGGGTTATTGTTGACCGACTTACAAAATCAGCACATTTTCTTCCCATCCGACAGACAGACACCTTGGATAAGTTGGCGAAGCAGTATGTTGCAGAGATTGTGAGGCTACATGGAATTCCTAAGTCCATAGTCTCAGACAGAGATCCGAGGTTCACATCACGGTTTTGGAAGAGTCTGCAGATAGCTTTGGGTACGAAGCTGAGTTTCAGTACCGCTTTTCATCCTCAGACAGACGGACAGTCAGAGAGGACTATTCAGACGCTGGAAGACATGCTAAGGGCTTGTGCTTTTAACTTCAGTGGGAGTTGGGACTAGTATTTGCCTTTAGCGAAGTTTGCCTACAACAACAGTTATCATTCCAGTATTGGCATGCCACCGTTTGAAGCTCTTTACGGAAGGAAATGCCGAAGTCTAGTTTGTTGGGATGAAGAAGGTCTTCGCTTGATCGTTGGTCCAGATTTGGTTAAGCAGACAGTTGATAAGATTCAGACAGTTAAGCAGAGTATGAGAGCAGCACAAGACCGACAGAAGAGCTATGCCAATAAGCATCGTCGTGAGATGGAGTACCAGGTGGGAGAAAGAGTTTTCCTCCGAGTTGCACCTTGGAAGGGAGTTATCAGATTCGGGAAAAGAGGGAAACTGAGTCCCAGGTACATTGGACCGTATGAGATCGTGGAAAGGGTTGGACCCTTGGCGTACAGATTATCTTTACCAGAGGAGTTGTCACGGATACACGACGTGTTCCACGTTTCCATGTTGAGGAGGTACAGATCAGATCCGAGCCATGTGGTTACTACAGTAGATGTTGAGGTCACAGAGGATCTGACATATACAGAGTTGCCAGAGCAGATTCTTGCCCGAGAGGTCAGACAGTTGAGGAACAGAGTTATTCCGATGGTAAAGGTTAAGTGGAGCAAGCACTCTGCGAACGGGTCTACGTGGGAAGTCGAGGAGCATATGCATTCTCAGTATCCGCACTTGTTCACAGCTACGGAGTGAATTTCGGGGACAAAATTCTTTTAAGGTGGGTAGGCTGTAACAGCCCAGGAAAAAATTTCATTTTTACCGGGACTGTTTAAGTAATTTTACAGTAATTTACCATTGATTTTAATCTTGGGTAGTTAAATTATGGTAAATCGAGCATTGGATTCCGAAACTGAGCCTTGTCCCACGTTTGGAATTTTTCTGCGGATTTTACGGACCAAAGTTGGAATTTTTCGGGTCCAGGAATCTTCAGAAAAGTCGGGTTTATCCTTGAGTTAACGGACCAGAAATAAAGATAAGTGGGTATATTAGATATTTTCTAGTCCAGGCGGGTCACACTTCACATGCAGCATAGTAACTGCATAATAGAGTTTAGCAGCCGCCTACTCCTGTGACGCTTGTGAGTTGCTTTTTCCTATTCAAGCAGTACCTCACCCGTGACTTATCAATATGGTTGCACTGCCTATAAAATTATGCTTTGCACTTCATCACCTTCATCACCTTCTCTTCCCGTACTCACCCTGCAAAACCAGTAAAGGAAACCAAGCCAAAAAAAAAAACAAAAAAAAACAACACACACAAACACCATAGCTCTAAACGCCATCGTTTGGCAACACTCCCCACTCTCTTCTTTTTCTTCTTCCTTTCTACCGTGGCCGAGACCACCGTGAGCCACCACTGCCGCCACCTGCAATCGACCAGCCACGCCACCATCTTCCTCTTCTCCTCCCCTTCCTTCCGACGCGTCGCAACCGCCATCGGACCCAGCCGGCGCCACCCTTCCTCGCTGCTGCACGCCGACGAGCACGCCACCCGAGCCACCCGCCTCCTCGCTGCCAACGACTGGAGCACCAGCGGCCGCCGACGACGCTTCCTCGCGTCTCCTGTCGCCGTCGCCCTTCCTGCATCGCTGTCATCTCGCATCGCCTCGCCACGCACCACCGTCGCGCCGCCTTGTGTCGAGGTGAGGAAAACACGACCCGGATGGGTCGCGGTCTGGGTCGAGTTCGACCCGTTTCCATAATAGGGTTGGGTATGGGTTTGACTTGGACGGGTTGGGCTGAGGGTTTTAGATGGGCTGAGGTGCAGCCGGGCCGACGCATGGGCTTGACTTGGGCTCTATTTTATGGCCTGGGTTGGGCACTATAATTGGTCTGGGCTGGTACTATATGGCCCAGCCCGAAATTAAAAAAAAAAGAAATATAATCTGGAAACTGGAAAAAAATATATAATTCTGGAATAAGTTGGAAAATAAAAATAATTGGTGGAAATGATATTTTGGAAAAGAATATTATATAAGGTATATAATTATTTTGGGGAAAATATATAGTGTATTAAATAATTATTTGGAGAAAATAATTGGAAAGGGTATTATCAAGGTAATAAAATTACCGGAATAATATCCGGGTATAAGTCTAAGTATAGAAAAGTATTTTGACACATGGATAATAAATGGTGAATGATGATGATAATGGAAAATTAATCCGGGGAAGTAACCGAGCCGAGTTTATATTTAATTTTCGGTACACAGTATTAGCATGGCATTTGCATATCACCTTATATGTGCATATTATTTGATTGATATAGGAGTTGATAACGAGCAATTTGCTGAGGAACCGGACTTGGAATTTGCTGGACATTTCCATAATTGATAATCGGCTAAGGTGAGGATGGATAACCTTTGTTATGTTGCCTGTAATACTTGTGTGCTTTGTTGTTTGATTGAACTGCTGAGATATTCACTGTTGGTTATCGATTGCTGTGATTATTGCTGTTGTGATTATTGGACTGTGATATTGATTCTGTGGATATTATGCTGAGTTGATATTGAACTATTGACTGTAGATAATTGAGAAATGGAGATTGGAAATTGGAAGTTGGAATTGATATGAGATGATGATATAATTGTCATGTGGAAAGTAGTGGTACGACCCGATGGTTTGAAAATTAATTTTGGGATGCTATGGTCGGTTACTTGGTTTGGTTGGCATGTTGATGCCTGTGGTTGGGGTATACCAAATACCCATTGGTGTGGTTCTCTTTGACCTAGCATCGAGAATTAATTGATAACCTGGTACGACCCTAGCTTGTCCAGTGACGGGGGTCCGGAAAATAAAATTGAAAATTATGTTAAATATTCTTTTGGTCTTGGCTCAGTCTTATTTGAGATGTGCTGTTGATTTGCTTGTGTTTGCTTTACTGTATTACGGTTGCTTGCATATCACTGTTTATCCTTCATCGGTGAGCACTTCGGACTCACCCCTCGCCTGAGGGGTTTCATCCCGTAGGTTAAGTTGTTTCGTAGTTCAGGTACGATGTTCGATGGCTGCTGCTTTCTTCTCCACCTGACTCCGGATCCATACCTCCGCTGCATGTGCATAAAGTCTTCCGCTGCTGTTCTGTTGCATATGTTGCTGTATTTTGTTTCCGCTGCAGTGTTTGCTTGTTCATATGACTTTGAGGCTGTTTGTCACTCTGCCTCTGTTGCTTGCTCTTTTCTCTGCTGCTTATATATATTGTGAGCTGCTGAATAATGGTCCCCGTGTTGGGAGACGGTTGTTGTATTGGTTTTTCAGTTGTACATACGGGTTGTTGTACTGTATTCCCTATCAATAAGAATAGTTTCGGCACGTGTTTACTATATTATGGTAAATACGGGTCGGGGCGCTTCATTTTATGTTCTTTGATTATCAGTTACGGCCAGGGACCTACCAAGAAAATCAAAAGGAGATTAGAGAACTAGGTGGATGCACCCACAAAGCTCTGAAAAAAGTGAAGATGAATGGTTGTGTGGGAAATTGGTATGAGATTGAGTTCATTATTGCAGTGTTAAAGCATGCCATTACTCTCAAGCGAGTGGTTTTGAGCCCTTACAAATGCTTTTACATTGGTATTAGAAATTGGAGGGTAGAAACCAATCCAGAACTATATAATTGGCCTGAATCAAGACGGAAGGCCGTCCGTGAAAAGCTACAAGAATATATGCCCGTCAATGCTGAATTGTTACTTTTGTCATAAATATTTCTGCTCTATTTGCCCAGACATTGAGTTTAATTTTTTAAGCAGGAAAAAAAATATTGATCTTTTGTGGAATATTTAGCAATGCTTCCATGAAACCATTTTGTTTTCATGAAACCTTGAGATTGCCTTTTATTTTCTTTCGGGCAACCGCTCATTGCTTTGAAGATGTAGCAAAATTTTTAAAAGTTGTCTTCCAAAAATTTAGCATATTTTTATATCAACTATAATCAACTAGTCTCTAATGATTATGAAAATGTGAAAAAAATAAAATTGGTAAAATAGAAGATGAATCGGTGCAAAGCTAATTTTTGAATTACAATCGAAATTATATCTATATTATAAAAAAGGATAATTTGAATGAAAATCTAAAAAAAAATTCTAGCCACGTATCAAACATAACTCCTATCACTTAAAATTGAAATTGGAAGCGTGCATGTGGAGCCATATGTCAAACTTTTATTGTTCATAATTACTCTTAAAAACTTCTACATGTCATTACTATATTTCTTCTAGAAGAAGAATTATAAGAATTTGTACTTAATGTTAAGAATTTTAAAAAATATTGTCTAAATATAAAGAATCCCATGAAATATAATCTTAATACCATAGAATTTCAAGAACTTGTATAATAGAATATAAAAAATTCATGAATGTTAAAATTTTTATTTAAAATATTTACTAAATAATATAAAATATTATTATATTTAGCTATCATGTTTATTGAGAAAATGTCGCGTGGCACGAGGTCATATCTATTATTCAGAGTTTGCCTCGATTTGGTACCGCTCTCACGACCCGGACCGAAACAGTGCTTTATCCCTAGATGTCTAGTCAACTGTTGCGCCTCAACGCATTTCGGGGAGAACCAGCTAGCTCTGGGTTCAAGTGGCGTTTCACTGCTAACCACAACTCATCTGCTGATTCTTCAACATCAGTCGGTTCGGACCTCGGCTTAGTTTCACCCAAGCTTCATCCTGGTTATGGATAGATCACCCATGTTCGGGTCCATTAGCAGTGACAATTGCCTTACGAAGACTCGCTTTCGCTACGGCTCCGTGGGGTTCCCTTAACCAAGCCATCAGTTTCTCTTTTTCGTAAAAGATGACACGTGCCATTACCAAATTACGCCTGAACATGGTCTCATAGTGATCAAGAGTTTCATAAATACTCAAATAATTTATTTTTTTAGAGATTTTTTTTTTGATTTCCTTTATAATTCTAAATAAAATAATGAACTATTCCTTCCAAATTCATTCATCTTTTGATTACCAAAGAAGTGAAAGGAAGCATTCATTCCTAAAAAGTTGGTGTTGGGAAAGTTATTACGTTACATAAAATCATAATTAAAAGTAACAATTCAGATTGCTTACTGTAATCATAATAAAAATTTCTGGTTCTATAAATATATTGAATTCTTTCATACCACAATGTCTTATTTCATGACCTATCTATATGTTAAAAAGGCCTCGTTGATGTTTAAAAGAAAACCCAAAGCGTCGTCAAAAATTTAAAGGCCCAAAAAGATAAGAAACGAAAATTGGGCCCAATACCAAACATAGAGGTAAGACAATCGGAAATTTGCCCCCTGGCCTCTGTAGCTCAAAACTTAAAAACTTTTTGGTCTGATCTTCCAAATTCCTCGTATTATATATTATAAAATTCATGTTCCTAAAGAAGATGTGATGATCAAGTGATGAAAGGTCTACTTAGAGTCCACTCCTTAATTTGAATTTGGTTTGAAATCCAGAATAAGGAAGCGAGAAGCCAGAATCTTTCGTATTTCTCAATAATACCAACTTGGAAAACTAGTCTTCAACCGGATAAGGAAGATAAGTAGATAACTACGTGAACATATTTATGTGCAAGGCAATTATCAAATATTAGAGAAGAATAAACCTGGCAAGCATCAGCTTTGATAAATAAACGATTTTCCCCAAGGTACCATACTACCATCCTGAGATTGATGATGGAGAGATGTGACCCTGATCAAAAACCTTAGCCAGGTGGTTCACAACGAAATCCGCACAGTATGGGCATAGAGATTCATAGTACAGAGACAGTGTAACGTTTTGATCACCACTTGAAGGAGATGTAAGGGACAAGAATACACAAGCGAAAACCAAGAAAGTAAACACTAAGGCGATGAGAAGCCCTTTCTGGTGACTAAAACTGAATGCCAAATGGTTTCCTAAATTCCAATGGTGAACGTGAATCTCTTGCACCGGCCTCCCTTTATTTGCCCTGCCAGTGTCACGGGGTCATTACCCTCTCCCCAAAAGGTCAACCTAGTGGGGTGTGCAGCACCCCTGTATATATGGCCCAAGACCTTCCCCTTCCTTTCCGATGTGGGATTCCGTCACATTATCCCCCACCGAATCCGACGACGCCCCCGTCGTCGACCGGGCACCCTGCCTACTCCGTTCCCACGGAGCGCTTGGCGTGACATCGGAGTTGGGTCGGGTCGGCTCCGCTACCACTTGTCACGGGGTCATTACCCTCTCCCCAAAAGGTCAACCTAGTGGGGTGTGCAGCACCCCTGTCATTGCTAATAAAGCATGAGGGTAACCGTCAGTCCTTTGTTGGGCCTAATGTGCTGCTTTATTTAGTTTTAACTTTTTCAGATAAGAGTTATGCTCAAATGTTTTGGCATATATATGGAAGCTAAACAGTCATGATTTTGTTACAAAATTGAAGATGACCACAATTGATGGTAATAATTGGTAGTAATATAACTATGAAAAGAAATTTGATAATAGGTAATAATGTGGACAAATTAAACTAGTAAGAAAGGAGATTGAGGAAAAAAGTATGTAAGAATGAAACAAGATGCATTTATGTTGGGAGATCAAAGTGCAAATGTGTATGAATTGAGGAAATATTTTTTTTTTGGAGAGTCAAATCAAGACTTTCATTGATAACCAAGTTAGGAGAAGTCCTAACAACTTTACAAGTGAAAATAATATTCTAGATTCAGGGCTGGAATGCTGCTGTACAACAAAATTAAACCAACAGTTTATACAAGTAGTCCCTACGAAAGTGCTCTGGGTTTAAGCCGAGTCAGACCTTTAAACCGAAGCTTCATGTCCGAACATATCTCTAAAAGAATGCTGTCAGTGGATCTAGAGTAGTTGGTGAAGTATCGCCTATTGCATTCTCGCCAAATATGGTATATAGTTGTTGCCCAAGCAACGCGAATGATAAGGATTGGAGAGACTTCTTCTGCAAGTGGCTCTTTGCCCATAGAGATTCTGATGCCCAATCTACTACACTTTGAATAACAGAACAAAGAGATAACAAACAGGACCAGTAGTTGAGAAAGAACATTCAAAAAAACAAATGATCCCGACTTTCAATTGGTGCTGAGTAGAGGAGACAAGAGGTATCAATAATTATCCCTCACTGTTGTAACCTGGAACGAGTGCTCAATCTGTTCAAGATAGCCAACTATGCAATAAAACTATGCTTTGGTATGTTTCCAGGAGACCAAAGAAGTTTAAATCAATGTACTCGAGTTCTTTTAGATCTGATATACTCCCAAACACTTTTAACAGAGAATTTTCCAAAAGAAGATAAGTTCCAAACTAACAGATCAGAGCACATAGAGGGAGTTCATCTTTAAGTTGAGAAATAAGAGATAGCCAAGATGGGCCATATGGGCCATGACCAGCTGCCATTAGAGATTAAAAAGCTTACTTTTGCATTGAGAAGGATTTTGGATAACGAAATAAAAACAGGTCTTGCTAGAGAACTGAGAGAGCCACGAGGTAACCATGAATCCCACCAGGAAAATATAGAAATGCCATCACCAACAATATGTGTGAATTGATTAGAGAATGGAGGAAATATTTATAGGTAGATAGGATAATCCATGTCAAAATTATGTACATAATAAAATATTTTACAAATAAATACCAGTATGGTAAAAATAATTTTACATTGTAATAAAAATAACATTCACTAGCATATTTCTAACAAATTTAAAAATAGTAGTGGCAGATTTTTTAAACGGGACAAAGTTGTTCAATTTTTGCAGCTTTTACACAGTGCATATACCCTTAGCATTAATAGGTAGAAAGTAACGTCATTAATAACAGCGCAGCACCAGTTTCAGGACTTATATCCCACAAAACATTCGCTTTTCTATATTTCCAAGGAAGCATTTTGTGCCAAAACAACTAGGAACAGCCCACAACTTTCAGGCATCCCATGTCAGAATATTGGAACTGAATCGATACAAAAGAATGTTAGCATGTTATAGGAATTTACAAAATGGAAACGGCAACATAAAATGCCCTGGCAGTAAAGACTCAGGACCCTCCCTATACTTCTGTTTCCTGAACTCTATTCCTTTTGTTGTCATCCTATACTATTGCTATTCCCTTTTTCTCCTACTTACTGTACATGTTACCCTACCTTTTTAACATTTACAAAAGCTACGTTCGCTGCCTAACTCCTCTAGTGCTGCTACCTCTCCTACTGATGACTGGTCTCCTAACTCCACCTGTCCAATCTTCATCATCATAATCATCTTCATCATCCCCAGCCATGCGTTTCGTCTTTCTCGGGGTGGGGCGCTTCCTTTTGATGTTTGCTGTATAAGTGTTGTAATCAACAGTATCTTCCTTTAAAGCAGCCTTGAATTCCTGCACCATTACGGAAAAAAATTAAATTCAGACATTTGACTTCAACCCAGTTACACTTCAAGAACAAAAAAGAAATAGTAACTACCTGATATCTCTGTACCAAATCTTGATAAGAGGACGGCAAGCTGGTCGACGTTTCACTGATGTCAAAAGATATATTCTGCCTTGAGAGAGGCTCCCCTGGTTTAGGTTGTTCATTGGGAGAAAAAGCCTGGTTGTTGAAAATAAATAAAACAGTTACGACAAATCAGCATATGGACACATAAAGCTAAGCAACATGAAAGCGAAAGATAGTAAACCTTTCACCTGACAACGAGCATCATTCAGGCTATACACAATTTTCAGGTGCCTCTTGAGTTTCAAAAGGAGCTGCAATGCAGTTGCTGAAAGACAGTCAACCTGAATAGGTAGAGAAGGAAAAGTTAGAAGCAAGTACAGCCTCATATTTTCTTTGCCACACTAATTATGTCTCTAGAAAGAAATTTTTGTGGCTTTCCATCAATACTTGCATTCTTTTGACAATGAAAGAGTTTAATTCCTGGAGCTTCAAATTGTACCTGAATTTTCATCACATCATCTCCAGAAATACCGCCAGATTCATTTGAGCTTATCTTATCCAGCTTCGGATCTATAGAGGCAGAGGAATTTGAGACTGAATACCCAAAAGCTTGTTCTTGAATCGTCCCGTTCAAATCAAATGATTTCAAAGAACTGTAATTGGCAAAAGCATTTAGCTCTTGTGCAATTGATCCATTCAAATCCATAGAGGCCATGTGCTGGAAAGCAGGCTGATGCACTTCCTGGTGAGTTAGCCCATTATCATATGGAACTGGTTTTGCACATTTCCTAGACAAATGTAAAATTAGGCCCTTCATGTTTGCTTCAAGTGCCCCAGCTCTCACTTGAATGATTCGATTTATGGCATATATCAAATAAAGAGGTTCATCAGGCAAGGTAAATGGCAGATGAGCTAGAATTTCTGTGCAGTACCTGTAAAAGAAACCAAGTTTAAGAAAACAGTAACTTCCTAAAAAAGCTGAAATCCAGACTAGAGGAAGACAACTCACATCAAAAAAGGAATAACAGAATCATTCCAGCTAGGATTATCAAACTTTCGCACTATTGAAGACATAAATTTGTTCCTTGAATTGCGGTTTCCTCGAATAAGCTTATAGATCCTAGATACTCCAAGCCTCCCCTGATTTAGAGAGCCACATTCAGATTTTCCCTTTAAATTTCCAGTGGTCTTGGATTGGAGCTTTTGGTTTAGATTTTCAGGATTCATGCCACAAGTAGACTGCATGAACACAAATGACAGCTGCAGACCGTCTCCCAATCGGCTTTCAAAAAAGGCAGGATACCTGTAATGTTATTGGTAAGCTGCTAAAACCAAAATGATGGGAGAAAGAAAAAAAGCAAGTGCTCATTTCAAGAAGCGTACTTTTCATTCATATTCATTAGCAAATGGTGTGCTAGCTTTGAGTTCAGTTCTTGCTGATCTGTTTCAAGTGCTATAAGATACGGAACACAAGTTATAGGATGAACAAGACCTTGTCGTAGCGCCACCTCCACAATCTGCAATAAAACATAAAACTTGAGCTCCACTGTATCTGCTCTTCATGTTGTCTTTTCTCCACCTTCTGATGGAAGGCATATTATTTGGAACCATTTCAGGTTTTACCATTTGGCCAAGTTTACACTGACCTGGGTCTTATGTTTCAAGCTGGCATAAAGAAAAAAAAAAAAAGAACCTAGCTTTCACCTTGAGGGCCAACCGACGAACTTGTTCATTGAAGTCCAAGCACCTCCCTAATATATTATCCCAATATAATTGCACCACACCCCCACAGTTGTTGGTATCACCAGCACCAGCAGCAACTGGCACACTCTGTCCATCTTCAGCAGAAGAATGAATTACATTATTACTGGGTTTATCTGTTCCCATTTGGCTTTCAGCATCCAGAAGATATTCGTAGATATTTTGCAACGCTTGCATCTGGTAAAAAGCATTAGTTAGTACATGTAAGAAAATGGAAGCACAAAACAATAGGGTAAAACATTACCTTAAGATGAACATTTGAACTAGCAGACAGAGTTGCCTCTATTATTTTCCTAACGTCCCTCTCCAGCATACAGTCCGGCACCGCAATTAGTGCAAACCCTAATGCCTGCAAAGCATTACAAACTTAAATGACTATGCCATCTGCTTGAGGCAGGGCACATAGAAGAAATGGTAGCATACCTGCAATGATCGAACTTTTATAGCAAAATCTTCCATCATGAGATACTTCTTAAACAGACCGAGACTTCGTCGGACAACAGTATCCCTGTTACTGGCCATACTGGGCAAAGAGTTTCCATAACGAATAAGCAACCCAAGACAAAACAGAGAGCGCTCCAATAGCTGTGACTTGTAAAGAGAAAATGGTATCAATATTTCCATTACAGCATAATTTCTTTTCAAGAAACATCAGTGTTGTGAAGAAATTTGTGAAGAAATAAGTTAATGGAATTGAATAAGAGAAATGTCCATAACAAAAAAAAATGGAAAAGAAAAAGAAAGGCAATGGCAAACACAAGACAATTGCCAACAGATTCAGGTTACACAAAGAAGGACTAGCCCAATCTAAGTACAATCATGAAAAGCCTGAAGCTCCCATCGAGCTTGAACAGGTACTCACATTCCAGAAATGTCTGCAAAATGCATGAAAATTATAGGGTAATTTAATAATATAAAAATTGGGTCTCAGGTTAGCTTGACCATGTGTTGTACAAAGTTGGACCTAAATCTACCATACTATAGATGCATTCCTCGGTATTCCTATCTAATAATAATGAACCATTACAGATCACATTTCTTACTCTCAATAGGAAATGTTATCACATGATGCTTTGGACTTCGAGAAGTGGTTATATAAGAGACATCTACAATATTCATTGTAAATTAAAGATGTTTCTAACTGGTAATTCCTATATTAACCTTGTTTAAATTAGGAAACAAATATCCTCTAAAGAATTAACACAACAGTTTTCCCTCAATTTATTATTTGTAGAACAGTTCACTATTGTGACAAGTAAATAAATAAACAGTCGTTCACCACAAGATGACAAAGAATTCCAATCATGAATCCACTCAGGTTTAAAAAACCTTCTCCAACATAGTCACAAGAAGGAAAATAAATGCCGCATAAAAATACTGGCCACCAACCTGCTTGTTACCAGTTCCTTGAGCATCCAAACGTTTAAAGAAAACATGAATGAGATATTCAACTACAGTAGCACCCTCTCCTCGAACTCTACTTAAAGAGCAAAGACACCTGCAATAAGAGAGATCAGTACTGATAGAAATCTCAAAACCAGAAAACGTTCCTTTTGTCTTATGGTAAGCAAAAATATGCAAGTGCTTCAACGTTGAAACAGCAAACTAGTACTTTTCTGGGAACACGGCCCCGAATGGCAGAAGCTTACCTGCTAGATGGTAAAAGCAGGAAAAGTAAATGATGTGTAATAACGGAAAACAGTTTTTGCATTAACCATATCGGAAAAATGTTTACAAGGTGTACAAGAAATCATCCAGCAATTTTGCTCCATAATACATAAAGAAACCTGACTGTGCATGTAAAAACAAAGAATGTACACGTTATAAAATGGACAAGGGTTTCAGATTAAAGGCTGGTCTCGACTGTGGCCATTAGCAAAAATGATAAGAAAACCACAGTAAACCTCCAAAAATATGCTATGAGAAGTAACTAAAAAAGATAAGTGCAAAGAAAGAAAAGATTTTGAGATTACTTGATGCAAGCATGCACAACTGTCAAAAAAGAATGCTTTGAAATCATCTGCTTCAAATCTTGTTCAAGTTCTTCAGCGACAGTTTGAGACAACTTTTGAATTAAGGGAAGAACTGAATCCATTATGAAAATTATACTCTCCAGCATTTGTGCAACAGCTCGGTTATCAACCTGAAGAAAGAAAAATGACAACCAGATCAGATGCATTTCTTTTTGTGCACAATGAACAAAATTGCACTACTTGAGAAAACTAATAGTTCAGCATGAACCACTGACACTAGATTTCGCAATTACCGAAGTCTTGAGATATGGCTGCAGAGTGACCACAAACTGTGAAGGGTTAGATGCTGGAGCACAAAGCTTTGGGTCCACACAACAAAATGCATGCAAAGCCAGCACATAAGGTAGCGTGCGGACCTCTACTTCCTGACTATTCATCTCCTCCACCTGATAGGATTAATCTGTCATCATGTTCTTATGTACAAGCAAAAAAAAGTAGGAAGAAGTGAGATGACTGTACCTGCAGTATCCTTTCTAGCAAGCATTTGCACATCAATTCACAGCGCTTGCGGACTGAAGCAAGAGACACAGGATTGATCCCAGAAGCTTTAGCTGATTGAGGGAAAAAATCAAGGGCAAGGTTGCGCTTAATAACCGTTACAAGAAGCTGATGATTTGGCATTCTCCTCAGCATCTCAACAATTTGCTCGGTCTTCTTAGCCACCTCCAATGGCACGGAGCTACCATCTCCATAATACTGTGTTTGCATCCCAGAAGTTTCTTCAAACCAAAACTCATAGAATGTCTTGCAGACAAGATCCTATATCAAGCCAAGTATTAATTACTGGGAGATAATAGCAGGGTTGCATACAAAGCTCGTGAAGCAAAGTATCTAGGGCATGGTTTTGAGTAACAACTGATGCAAACTATCCTGGATGCTTGATAAAAGCTGCAAGAAGTTGAAAATTTTTGAAGTAGAAATAACCATGCAACACAACAAAACTGAAGTGTCCAAATAATATTTATGTTCTATAATGACTGCGACAGGATCACCATTATTTTGTGATTATCATCGAGACCAAAAAAAGAAAATAGCAAGCAATTTTTTTTCCAATTCCACTACACACGCATTATTTAATTCCGTTATCTAAAATTCAAATGACATGTATCAGTAATATCATGATATATCAGCAGAAACGGTAATTTTAATTCAAGTGATAAATGAAACGTGAAAAGATTAGTTAAGGTGAAATATTAGAATGCAAAAATTAAGGATAATTACTTTTCAAAGAAGTCCCAACTCTAATACACAAGACTTATTTTTCACACTATGACATGGCAGATACACAACAGAATGACTCATGATCATGCATACAACTAGTGTTCAAAAAGAACACACCAACTCAGCTTCATTTGCTCCAAATTACCTGGATACTTGATTCGTCATCACTCACACGAGAAATGATCTCGATGCATGCAGTTGTAAAGCCAGAGAAGTTAGCATTTGAGGTGCACATATCTCTGATAATTTTGATGGCTCGTTTTCTAACACTCACTCCGGTATCTTTTATTCTCTCAGCAACCTTTTGAAAATACTGCAACATCGCAAAAGATTTCAACAGAGAGAAAGAGGTAGAAATTCTTGACGATGGAAGTTTAACACACAAATTATTTACTGTAGTCTGACACACCTGCAGACCAACATCAGGATGAGAAGCAATATGCCTCCCAACAAGTTCTAGTGCTGCTTCTCTTGCAGATATTGCCGAATCACAAAATCTTCCTTCGACAGCTAGTTGCACATGCTTGTCACGCAATACCTCTGGATCAGCTTCTACAATAATGCTCA